>SZYD01002263.1:0-42619 GCA_009363875.1 Mikania micrantha | reverse complement strand
TAGAATAGAAGAAGAAGAAGGGTAAGAGATGGCGGAGGACCCTGAGATTGATTTGACTAAGCTTCCATATCCCGCGCACGGCACTGCAGATGAAGCGTGATCAGGAGTATGGACACTTTTGGAGATGTTTAAGCAGCTTAAGATTCAATCTCCCATTTGTTGAGGCTCTCCAGCATATGCCGAAATATGATAAGTTTTTTTAAAGACCTCCTGTCTAACAAGAAGAAGTTAGAGACACTCTCTACCGTGACTTTAGGAGCTAGGTGCTCGGCAATGGTTC
This sequence comes from Mikania micrantha, assembly GCA_009363875.1. Lineage (NCBI taxonomy): Eukaryota > Viridiplantae > Streptophyta > Magnoliopsida > Asterales > Asteraceae > Mikania > Mikania micrantha. Next base: position 42,339 of record SZYD01002263.1, on the reverse strand, counting down.
AGAATAAGCTGCCAGAGGAAGCTTGAGGATCCAGGATTTTCACTATTCCCTGTCTATTTGGCGGTTCTTTTGTGAACCATACATTGGCTGATCTAGGTGCTAGCATCAATTTTGATGCCATATTCCATTTATAAGCAGCTAGATCTTAGAGAGCCGGCACCTACATGCATGAGTTTGGCATTGGCTGATCGGTCAGTCAAGTATCCTCGGGGGATTGTTGAGAATGTCCTGGTGAAGGTGGACAAGTTTGTCTTCCCAGGGATTTTGTGATACTTGACATGCAGGCTGATGACCAAGTTCCCCTCATCAATGGGACAACCTTTCCTTCGCACGACGAAGGCGATGATTGATGTTTTATGAGGGGAAGATCTCATTGCGTGTTGGAGATGACACTGTCACCTTTGATGTGGTTGAAGTCCATGAAGAACTCCAGTGGTCAGGAGGATCAGGTTCTACTTTCTAGATGCATTTTTCTCTACTAGGGATCGTTGCCTAGACTACATTAGTGGAGTTGATCTGTTGATAGATCAGGACTTGGGTGACAGTGATGAGAGAGTTGAGGATGTGGGAGTTGAGGTCCATGCTGCTGCTATTGAGGCTTATCTTGATTACATTCCTAGCAGTTTAGCAGTGGAGCCTCCTGTTTATCCCACAGTGTTTGAGGTTGAGAGTTCTGAGCCGGCTGAAAAGCCATCTGTTGAGGCTCCCCCATCATTAGAGCTAAAGGAGTTTCACCTCACCTTGAGTATGCATTCCTTGATGGGGACTCTGATCTACCTGTCATTATTTCAGCAGCTCTGACAGATGTAGAGAAGAGTAGACTTAGCTGTGCTGAGAGAGCACAGCAGGCGATTGGTGGAAGCTAATGGACATTAAGGGTATTCACCCTTCTTTCTGTACGCATCGTATTCTGTTGGAGGAGGATTCAATCCAGTGGTCCAATGGTCACACAGCAGGCTAAACATCCTAACATGGGTGAGGTGGTGAAGAAGGAGGTTCTTCGGGTTGTTAGATGCTAGGCTCATAACCACATTTCTGATTCATCTTGGGTGAGCCCAGTGCATGTGGTCCCTAAGAAGGGCGGCATGACTGTTCTGGTGAACGAGAAGAAGGAGATAGTTCCCACATGTACAGTCACTGGATGGAGGGTGTGCATAGATTATAGGAAATTGAATGACGCACCCGGAAGGACCCCACTCCCCACTTCTGTTTATCGATCAGATGCTGGAGCATTTGTCGGGACAACAGTTTTACTGTTTTCCTTGACGGTTTATCAGGTTACTTTCCAGATCCCGATTGCACAGAGGATCAAGAGGAAAACCAAATTTACATGCCCATACGGTACTTTTGATACCGTCGTATGCCCTTTTGGGTTATGTAACGCTCCAGCCACTTTTCAGAGATGTATGGTTGCCATCTTCCAGGACATGATCGAGACTTCCATGGAGGTATTTATGGATGATTTTTTCTGTGTTTGGGAGTTCTTTCAATCAGTTGTGTTTGATTAACCTGGAGAAGATGCTTAGGAGATGTGTTGAGACCAAATCTTATGCTTACTGGGAGAAATGCCACTTTATGGTCACTGAGGGGATTGTTCTTGGTCATAAGATATCCCTGACGGCATCCAGGTCGACAAAGCTAAGATTGAGACGATCAGCAAACTTCCTCCTCCCACGAGTGTTAAAGCTGTGCGAAGCTTTTTAGGGTCATGTGGGATTCTACAGACGTTTCATTAAGGATTTTTCGAAGATAACCCTCTATCACTCGTTGCTTGAGAAGGATGTGGAGTTTGGTGTTTAATGATGATTGTCTAAGAGCCTTCGAGTATCTGAAGGAGAGGGCTGGTTAGTGCCCGATTCTGATAAGCCCCCAACTGGAGCCAGCCATTTGAGCTCATGTGCGATGCGAGTGATTTCGCAGTGGGGGCTGTCCTTGGGCAGAGGGTGGATAAGCATTTCCACCCTATTTATTATGAGAGTAAGACCTTAGATGCCGCCCAGGAGAATTATACGACTACTGAGAAGGAGGGTTGGCGGTAGTCTACGCTTTGGAAAATTTAGGTCTTATCCGTCCTCTCCAAGACTGTTGTCTATACCGATCATGCGGCTTGCGTAACTTTTGCAAAAAGGACGCGAAGCCAAGAATGATCAGGTGGATCCTCCTTCTGTCTGAGTTAACATCGAGATTAAGGACAAGAAGGGAGCTGAGAACGTAGCCGCTGACCATTTGTTGCGACTTGAGGATCCGGAGAGGGAGTTCATTCGCGAGGGAGCGATGAGGGATAGGTTTCCCCAGGAGACACTGATGAGTGTGGGGATAGATGAGATCTTGCCGCACGGATAGGCTAGATGACGGATTACCGTGGTTTTCAGACATTGCCAATTATTTGGCCAACGGTTTCCTCCTTAAGGGTTTGACATCCTAGCAGCGCAAGAAGTTATTTGCCGACACGAGGCATTACATCTGGGATGCGCCTTACCTTTTCCGTGTGTGTGCTGATCAGGTTTTTAGGAGGTGTGTGAGCAGAGAGGAAGGATTAGAGATCCTTAGGCACTGTCATGAGGGCCTTACTGGTGGGCATCACGGACCTTCTTCCACAGCGAAGAAGGTATTTGATTCTGGTTTTTATTGGCCCACCATTTTAAGGATGCTCATGAGTTAGTTAGGAAGTGCGATTCCTGTCAGAGGACAGGAAATATCTCATCTAGGAATGAGATGCCCCAGCACCCTATTCAGGTTGTTGAGATTTTTGATGTCTGGGGCATCGATTTCATGGGACCTTTCCCTTCTTCCCGAGGGAACAGGTACATACTCGTCATTATTGATTATGTTTCTAAGTGGGTGGAGGCACAGGCGCTCCCTACTAATGACGCGAGAGTAGTGGTGAGATTTCTGAAGCACTTGTTTTGTAGGTTTGGGACTCCGAGAGCGTTGATCAGTGACCGTGGCACGCACTTCTGTAATGTCCAGATGGACAAAGTACTAGCCAAATACGGGTTCAACCACCGTCTGTCGACCACATATCATCCGCAGACCAGCGGTCAGGTGGAGAACGTGAATCGGGGAGTTAATAGGATTCTGGAGAGGACTGTCAGCCATACTAGGAAGGATTGGGCCAACAAACTAGATGACGCATTATGGGCTTTTAGGACAGTGTTTAAGAATCCGATTGGGACGACTCCCTATCGGATGGTCTATGGTAAATCCTGTCATCTACCGGTAGAGCTTGAGCACAAGGCCTTTTGGGCTTTGAAAGTTGTGAACTTGGATTTGTCACAGGCCGCCAAGCACCGGTTCCTCCAGTTGCACGAGTTGGATGAGCTACGCGACGAGGCGTATGCTCGGTCGTGGAGTTATAAGGAGCGCACGAAGGCGCTGCACGATCGGAGATTGAGGAATGTTAAGGAGTTCACGAAGGGCGATCGAGTCCTGGTTTATGACTCGAGACTGAGGCTTTTCCCAAGAAAGCTAAAGTCGAGGTGGAGAGGCCCTTTTGTGATTCGCGAGGTGTTCCCGCATGGTGCGGTGGAGTTGGAATCGGGTGACCACACGTGGAAGGTCAATGGGCACCGTTTGAAGCCCTACATTGGAGGCCCGATTCCATCTGATGAGGAGGTTATTCACCTCGAATCCTGAGCTGGTTAGGGATTCGGGCTTTGGCCCAGTTTGTAAATAGTGTACATAGTTTAGTTTGAGTTCATTGAGTTTTGTATGATCAGTGATGTAAGTGTGCTCGCACAACTGGGTCGGATTCAAGTGTGGGTATGTCATCAGGCATGTTCGATATTACCATTTCGAACGACTGATTTCATTACCAGGCATTAAATCTGATTACTTTTTATGTCACTAGTTGCTTAACTCGATTTTTTTTCTTTTATTTTTGTTAGGTTAATTTTAGTCTTTAATTTTGTTTAGGGTTGTTTGCTTCTAATTCTATGTTGATTTTGATTTTATTTTCGTTAATGAATTTAGTTTTATTTTATTTTGCTAGTTTAAATTAGATTACTTAGAATGTTAATTAAATTAATTGCCTAGCTTAATTTTGTTTTATTAGAATTAATTTTAATTAATTTTGCATGGTTAAGATTAGTTAGAATTTAGTTAATTATAGTTAAGTTTAATTTAAGTTATCAGGAATTAATTTCTAATTTTTAGGATTTCATTTATTCAATATATATATATATATATATAAACGGGGGGGGGGGGAACAGAAAATTTTACCCTAGGCGCATAGCCAGGAGAGGAGAGCCCACATTAGGCTATGCGCGAGTCCAAAATTTTTGAAAAAAAAATTAATTAACAAAAGCCACCGTTCACCATCTAACCTACCACTCATCACCACTATCATCTACCACGCCTAAAAACCCTAATCCAACTCCGACCACCGTCATTCACCACCTTCAGCCACCGCTGTCTACGTTCACCGCCGTCCACCACCGCCTCTCATCTCCACACGACCATCACTGTTCACCTCCGGATCGAGCACCATAATCTGGAGTCACCTCAGCCGCCGCACACCGCCGCCGTCTCCAGTCGTCATCCCCGCTCATCACCTGCGCCACTACCGTCGGTTGCTGTTATCATCACCATCTTCAGTCGCACGCCCGATTCTCCATCAACCACCACCACCGTTGTGCATCTTCGAGACCATCGAACGCCGCCGCCCTCTTCCAGCCACCACCGGTCGCCGTCATCACCACCGCCAGTTGCCATCTTCGTTCGTCCCCAGCAGTCGTCGGCATCATCACTGTTCATCATCGCCATCACCACCGCGGTTCCAGTCACCACCATCTGTCACGCCTCAGCCACCGCTGTTCAACCCCGGAGTGACCTCAGCCGCCGTCTCCAGTTGCACATCATCATCTTCACCTTCCGACGCTGTTTGTCGCCATCCTCACAGGCACAACCATCCACCACCGCCGCAACAAACACCATCAGCCACCACCGGTACCCCCTTTCTTTTCTTTAGTTTTCTTTCAATTTTCAGTTTCGGTAGCAAATTAGTTCGAGTAGATTAGATCAGTGTTGATTTGGGGTTGATACTTGTTGATCTTAGGGGCCGTTTGGTAGCATCTGAATCATTAAGTGCTGAATGGTTAAGATGTCTGAATGGTTAAGAGGATCTGAATCATTAACTGCTGAACTAGTTAAGACAGTTTGGCTGAACATCTGAATGAGTATACAAGATGACTATTTTACCCTTCGAATACCTTTTTTTTTCAGCATTAATATAAATACTAATAACAAGGTAAAATCCAAACATGTTAAAATCCAAAAATCCATATATTCATAAAAATGGCTAAAATTCTAACATAACTAACCATTTTTATATTAAATATCAGCTCCAACAATTTTTATATGTTTCATTATTAATAAAAAACAAAAAAAAAGGCACAAATCCAAACTAACCTAATTTCCTACTCTTCTACGATCGCACCACACCATGAACGTTCAACGCCCTACCACTATCAGCCCAAACACTCGCCTCAGCCACTGTCAAATGTCAAACCAACAATAGTAAATTCATAGATTCGGCCCTTCTACTCTCCTAGTTTTAGTGTAGATCACAAAAAACAAACACAGTGGACAGATGGTGCGGCTGCAGGAGGTGGTCATCGGTGGCAAAGAGGTGGTAGACGAGAGTAGGGAGGCGGTAGCAAAGAGGTGGTCAACCCATATGTATCTATATAGTTAGAGAGAGAGAGAGTAACAGTTGGCGAGGGGCTACAATCGGAGGTGGCTGGCGGCGGTAGAAGTCTTGTAGCGCAGCGATTGTAGATTGGTCGCCGGAAGGAGAGGCGGGAAGGTGGCGATGGCCGGAATAGGGGGCGGCCGGAAGGAGCTGCGGGAGGGGTGGTGTTGGTCGTGAGGCAGAGGTAAAGAAGATCAGGTTATAAAATGAGAGGGTAAAAGGACCCTTTGGATTATTTTTTTCATTCAGACTTGTTATGAGATCTGAATGATTCAGACATCCATTCAGATCTGAACTCTCATTCAGACATGATTTTTTTGAGTGAAACAAACGGTCTGAATCTGAATCATTCAGATTCAGACCCATTCAGACTCATTCAGATGCCACCAAACAGCCCCTTAGTGATGATCGATCGGATTTGGCCGGAAATGTCGCTGGTGCCATCACCCCCTTTTCAAATTTTCTCTTTTTATTTTTAATTTATTTTATTTTCAGTTAACTAATAAAATTGAATAAAAAAAATATAGAAAATAAAATGAAAAGAATAAATAAAAACAGAAAATAAAAAAATAATAATAATAATTTTTGTAAAATAAATGTAAGTTTTGTACACTAAAAATAATTTAACATAAATATGTATATGTATAAATAATTTTGTAACATAACTAAATTTTTGAATGTAAATGTATATTTGTAACATAAATAGTATGTATGTAAAATTGTAACCTTGTAATTGTGTATGTAAATAATGTATTAAAAATAATAATAAAATGTATGTTTGTAAATCTTGTAAAATAAATTTGTATAATTAATAACCATAAATGTATATTATGTTGTTTGTAAACACTTGTATCATACATGTATATGTTTTGTAAAATAAATATTTGTACAATACAAATAATGTGACATAAAATAAGCATAGTAATGCTACTTTTATATAAATAATATATAAGTAATATGTATGTATACTAACAACAACAATAACAATAATTCTTGTAAAATAAATAAGTGTAGAAAATAATAAAAATAATTTATGTTATTTTGTATATTAATAGGCATGTAAATGTAAATTAAAATGTTTTGTAACATAAGTGTAAAATTTGTAAAATAATGTATGTATGTAAAATTATGTATGTTTAATATTAATGTCAATGTAAATTAAAATAAATATATATATTTGTAACTTAAAAACATAAATGTTGTATTTCTAATAAAACACTTGCAATAAACAAATAAATAATATTGTGCAAACATAAAATTTAAACAATAAAAAAAATGTATTGTAAAATGTAGTATGTATATTACGAATTAAATTTATATATGTATGTATCATTTGTAACTTAACAAATAAATTTATGAATTTGTAATAATAATAAGTAAACACTAATGTATGTATGTATGTATGTATGTATATTTTTTGTAAATTAATTAATTAATTGTATATTAAAATAAAATTTTGTATAACATAAATAATGACACACGGTATATATATCACACATAAATAATTAAATTAACACAATTTGTAAAATTAATAATAAAAACAACAAACTTTGTAACTAAATAAACATTTGTAAAATAAATTTAATAAAAACTTAGGATTTAGGATTATAGTTAGTTTGTAATTATTTTTGTATATGTTTGTTGTATATTATCGCAGAGATGGCAGATTCATCGAGCACAGGGAGCAGGCCCAAGAGGGCCCGTCGCGTTACCACCGCACAGGCGCAGGCGCAAAGGCAGCCACCACCACCACGCGAGATCCGTTACTCAGCACCATTGGACGTGCCACCACCACATGCTTGCCCGGTCCACCCCCAGCTGCGCTCTATACCTGACCACACATTCCTACAGTTTCAGGCAGATACCATGGAGTACTCGCACATGATCAGGCTGGCGGTATTAGAGACCATTCAGCACAGGGGATTTGATAGAGCGGTCATCGAGCGACTTGGCCGATTAGAGGAGTTTGATGCGATGATGACTCCACCGTGGGCGTACTTGTTGCGATGTCCGTGGCGGCAGTACACGGAGCTCACGGTGGAATTCCTATCCACCATACGCTACGATGAGAGCTCCCTCACAGCCCTCGGTGTTGTGTCGTTCTCCTTAGGACGAACGACACAACGCATGAGTGTCGCTGATTTTGCAGTGGCCATGGGCATTTACACCAGGGCGGAGGTGGCCGCTGGAGGGTTTGAGGGCCTCCTTAGGGCGTATCTCGGGCAGCCGGCCCGGATACGTTACGGAGGATGAGATGACACTCTATTGGAGCACGATAGCGCTCCCTCCGCATACGGATCGGCGGCTGGTTCCACATATCCGCGATCCTCTTTCGCGTTACATCCATAGGATCATCGCTAGTACCTTGATTCCTCGCCACTCCGGCAAGGACAAGGTTAGCTACTTTGACCTCTTCTGCCTATATTGCATTCAGGGTCGCCACCCGGCGAACCTCGCTACTATTTTGCTCACATCTTTTGCGAGGCCTCGTCGGGGGGGCCACACTGCGCGCCTGGACATGGGCCCCTACGTCTGCCGCCTTGCTGACCGTCTTGGGGTGCTCGACTGGTACCCAGTGGAGCATGTGACCGTCGGCCCCGAGACGGTTCCATATGCTTTACATGATATGCAGACTTCAGGGATGGTCACGTGGGACGTGCCACCCCAGTGGGCACCCATTTTGGACGATCCTCCTGCCCCTGTTCCCCCGGTGCATCCACCATCAACGCACCGCATCCGTCATCAGAGGGAGCGTCCAGCTCGTGATATGCCGCCACGCCCTCCTGCTGCTCCTCGTCTTACCCAGCGTTATCTCCTTCAGAGATTAGACGCGATTGAGGACAGCTTGAGGCGCATAGCGGCTCGTTTAGAGGTCGAGTTGGCCCCTCGGATGCTAGACCCTCGCCTCCCAGCAGCCGACCACGAGGGCGGAGAGGATGAGAATGAGGAGGAGGATGTGGATGAGGATGTGGAGTGATAGTTTGTATTTAGCTTAGTTGATGTATTTCCTCTTTTCAGTTGTATGTATTCGGACAGAACATTATATATGTTATCTATTTTGGTATGTCTGTCTCTTTTTATTTGTTTATTTATTCTGTGGTTGTATTTAATTTATTTCCTGTTATTATTGTGGTTGTATATGAATGTTGTGCATTGGTTGTTTATTTTTATTGTAAAATATTTGTAATGTGTTGGTTGTATAATTGTTTAATTATGTAATTTATTAGTTGTGTTTAATGGTTGTATATCGTGTTGTGTGTATAAATTATAATTCATTTGTTGTATTAACAATTGTATATGAGTGTTGTTGTATATTTAGAGGCGCGCGACTCCACGCACGACATGTCTACATAAAATCAGGGAGTTCGTCGCCATCCTTTTGCAACCTTACTTTTCAATTTTTTTTATTATCGCCAGTTCTGAATTCACATTGAGGACAATGTGTTGTTCTAAGTGTGGGTATGTCAGGCTGACGCCTTTTGATTTTTCATTTTTGTAAAATCAAGAAATCAAGTCATTGTGTATAAAAAGTTAATTTTTTTTATTAAATTTTGTAAATTAGGAGAAAATTTTTGAAATTTTTATAAATAAATTAGAACTTGTAATTAAATAATTCAATTGATAAATATTTAAAGTTAAAAACACAAAAAAATAATAATAATAATAAAAAAAAAAATCAAAATCAAAATCAAAAACTTTACAAAAAGATTTTTCTTTCAATTGAGTCATTGTAAATATTATTCAAGTCAGTATTTGAGTCTTTTTATTTTCAGTTAATCTGGTTGGGTGTTTGAGATCTTAATTTGCAGTCTGATTTTAACTGCTCGTACTCAATTACATTCGGGTGGCGGCTACTCAGACTACTTCATTTGCAAACGGCCGACTTTTGATGAACTTCATTTTGGATTAGACTCACTCGTGCTGATGTTGCGTGATCAGCTAAGTCTTTTCCACTTTTTACCTTAGTTTTATCTTTCTGTAAATATTTGTTTGTTTATTTATTAATTTTGCATTTTTTGATTGAGTCTAGAGTTTTAGGATGTGTATAGCTAGAGTCTTGAAAAATGTCCTTGTTCTTGCTTGCATTTTATAAATGGAAGATGATCGGATTATGATTAGGGCTTAGGTTTTTAGAGGATAAATTGTGTATTGATTTGGGATTTGTTGGTAGGCCCAGCCGATAGAAAGTTCCTTTGAATTGATAGAATAAACTTAAATTCAGGATTCTTGTGGGTTTAAGACTTGGAAAATTCGGGAAATCTGAAACTAAGTAATAGTGAATAAAGGAACCTCTGTAAACTAACAACCTAGAATTTTTAAAATTTAAACCTGGCACATAGGCATCGGAATCAAGTGCGGGCGAAAAAACAAAGAAATAAAGAAAACTAACCCTAGGAGCATAGCCTAGCGTGGCTTCTTGGCCCCAGGCTATGCCCCTGGCATCATCAGACGCAAATTTCCTTGTTTTCCGCGTGCATAGCCTAGCCTCGCGCTTACCACGCTAGGCTATGCGCCCCAGATGGATTTCTAGCCTAAAACCCTAATTTCAAGCCCTCTATAAATGGATCGCATTCCAGCCGTTTTAGGGGTCTTTTTCTACGTCTTTGGAACCCTAATCAAGCTAGGAAGCTGCTGGAGCTTAACCATGGAGTCAAGGGCTTGATTAGGGCTTGTTGAAGTGAAGAAGGACCTTGTTTTTGAGTATTTTCCTTATCTTTACATGTTCTTAGTTTAAAGCATTGATCTTTCATGTATTTAGACTTATTTCAGACCTGTTTTACTACTGTTGAGATGATTGTTGGCTAGATCTATGGTTGTATCTAGGTTTGGGATAAAGTTTTGATCTTTGATGATTTTGTACATGATCTATGCTTATGGATGATATATGCTTTGTAATCAGCTGTAAAGTTTGAAACTTTGATGATATTTGCATGTGTTGAATGATTATATTTGGTGAATGTTTGATCCACATGTGTTTAGAAAGGTCTTTCCACACTTAGATGCATGTTAGGCCTACTACTTTATGTTTTAGGTTAGTTTATGGGTTGTTGATCACATTCCATAGGATTAGACTTCATTAAGTATAGTTATTTGCATGTGTGACCTAGCCTAGAAATCCGGGAGGTAATAGGTTAGATGGTTGGTCGCTTACACTTGGGATTTTTGAGTTAACCGACCCGGGAGGGCGTTGTCTTGAATCTACTTAGTGTTACTGTCAATCCATGTCAAAGTTGTTAACTTTATAGCTCTCTAGTGTCTTAGGATACAAACAGGTGGAGAAATCCAGGAGGTGATTCACCCGTTAGAGTGCAATTGCATATCGGGAAAACCGGAAGGTGACCCGATAGACTAGTGCATACATTACAGCCTTAGGATTCCCATTGGAGTTGCCTGGTATCTGATCTGGGTCCCATTAGGTATTCCGTAGTCTGTTCCTTAAGATCCTAGTCTTCATCCTTCATAAGTCAGTCCAGATCAGCATCTGTCATACTTTTGATTCCCAGCCTAGATATACCAGTTTTCCTCACTGCAGTTAGATTCCAGTTTCATTATCAGTTTTAGTATTGCTGTTTTAGTGTAGTTGATAGTTTAGTGTTCTTAGTCAGTTTCAGTCTGATCAGGTTATCAGTTAGCACCAAAACCCCCCTCTCTTTTACCTTAGTTAGTTCACAGTCTAGGTTAAGTTTGTTATACTAGTGTCCATTGGTTCGATATCCGGACTTCCACCAGCTATTATGCCACCGACAGGTACACTTGCCTTAGGAGCGGTCTAGTTTAGGTTTTCCGATTATTACTAGGTGTTTAGGTTAAGTATAGGTCTAGGGTTAGATTTCGTGTCTTTAGCTTAGGTTAAATAGATTAAATCTAGTCTTGTTTTTAGTATACTGACCGCTCGCATCATTAACCACACGCAACTTCCAACCACCGCAACTCCTCTCGTATTTTCCAATTAACTCAAATTCGCAACCGGTCTTCTTTGAATTAGTACGTCTAAGTTTTGGTTCTCTTTTGTACACTCCACCACGATCGCATTTGAGCCACACCTTAATAACGGCTCCGGATGGATTAGTTTTGCTTCGACGTCGAACTAACACATAACCGTTTTCAAGGCTTCTGGCAATAGCCCATTCAACCAGTTCATCAGGATCAACAAATACCTGAAAACAACAAATGTTTAAAATTTTATAAACTAACGACTGTATAACAAATAATCTTATTACCTGATCAGTTTCATAAACACACATGTATTCATCTCCGAAGCTGTTGTTTCCCATCGACATTTTTAAACCTTTAGTACGATTTCGAAGAAATACAAACAAGTAATATTTAACGAGTAATAGATTGAATGAAGAAAACTTAAACTTCAACGTTCATTATATAATAGGTATTCGCACGCAAATCGAGTATTTATCCAAACGTCTCGTCAAATAATTTATACGCAAACCGAGATCCCAAATGATTGGCATGCATTTCAAAATTAAATTTCCATACGAGTCGTATAGGCCTATACGGGTCGTATGGCTGGCGTCTGGCGAACATGTCAGAGCTGTGATGTGTCAGAGAATGTCGGGTGTCAGATTTATATACGACCCGTATAACGCTATACGCTTCATATAAATGGTGTTTAAGAAACGGGCCTGGCGTCTACTAACAACACCCATAATTTTTTTTTTAGATTTGAACTCAAAGTCTCAAAGCTATTGAGACAATGACTGCCAATTCTTACCGATACGTGTAGAATCGTTCCCTTTTAATTCGTAAAGGCCTCCGTATTGAAAATGTAGAATCCACAGTTCGTCGTCGGGATGGTGCTTACAAACTTCAATGGAGCCGGTGTTGGATTCGGTAATCTCAAACCCTTCTTCCTTTTTGTTCATACGTACATCATTTCATCCTGCAATTTCTCAATCTCTTTCAGGTTTTGGTGTCGGTTGTGGTTTCGGCATTGGATGGGGTTTCGGAGGTCTCTCTCTCTCTCTCACACACACACACACACACACACACACACTCACGATCGCACAGTTCTTCACATTTGGAAGAACTGGACTTACGTGCTTATGATTGATTAGACAGTATACAGATAATGTTTGATAAATATCTGATGTTCATGAACTGAGTAAAATTTCAGGAGACTGAAGTGAATTTCAGATTCTGGAATCATATATGGATTGAATTGTGTTCAAGATTTTTGATTGCATTTTGGGAGATTAGGGTTTTAATTTGGGTTTTGTAAAGCAACAATTACTGAGTCTCTTACAAAGATAAGAATAATTGACCTAGAATCATATCAAATTATTAACCTAAGTAACCATTTATTATCTTGTTTATCATGAAAAACTTCGTATCCTATTTTATGTTCCAAATTTAAGCAAATCGTATGCCATAGGGCAAGTAGACGTTATTTTTGCTTATAATTAAGTTTGGGCAAAATGCAGTTAACACAATGTAGCACTCTCATTCATAGTAGCCGAAGGCACCAAAGGCGCTCAGGGCAGCAAGGTGCCCTGAACTGGAAAAGAACCAGTCTGAACCAGCAAAAAACCATTCTGAAGTGGCCAGAGTTAGTTTCAAAGGGTCTGAACCAGCCCAAAACCAGTCTAAACAGGCCAAAAAACCATTCTAAAACTGTCTAAATCACCGAAAAGAGGTCTAAAAAGCAGCTATTATTGGCCTGGACTGGATCATTATTTGCTACTTGAGTGCGCCTTTGACTTTTATGCTCTCAATTCACCATCAAAGTATGCTACCTACCAGTTTTTTTACAAATGTTGCAACATATTTTTATCTGTTCCTTACCGAATCATGCAGTTCTAACCTAGATAATAAGTTACTACAATTTACATATATTCGTCATAATATTGTTATAGTTCATCATTTGGTTAAAAATAGTAGTAGGCTGCATATGTTGGTAGCATAGTTAAAGTACATTGTGTTTCCTTGCGAAGTCCCTAAAATTTTTTTTAATAAAAAATCTAATATAAATAATGAACATCCCAAGACAGCACTTCCAGTAATTTTTATGTTATTCTGGGTCTGTATATAGATATTATTGTAATTATGCTGGTATCTTGAATTTATGGCATTTATAATAGCAAATTCTGTTGTGCGATTTGATATAAGCCAATTGGTTCACTAATTGATATTGTATCCCATCTAGGTATGCCTATGAATTTCCTAGGTCTTGGTGCAGGTATGTCATTTAGTATTAATTTACTTTAATAGAGCATGTTCTTCGTTCATTGTCATTTCTTTAGAGGCGGAAATTTTTGCAATTGTTAATGTGGCCCTGGGGATTGTGTTTTATCTCAAACGGGACACACATAAAAGGGTATACCTAGTGCTTGACTTAGCTCCTGTTTGATGCAAGGGCTGGGGAGGGTTGGAACGCTTCACGATTGATCTACACGGCCTTTCCCTACACGTTTTGTGCAAAAGGCTATTTTTCACAACTTGAAACCATGACTTCAATGTTGCAGAGCAACAACCTCACTAGTTGCTCCAAATTCATTTTTAAAAAGTGTACATTTTGAAAGTTACTTCAATATAACTTGTTTTTCTCAAACGGGTCACATAATTACTAACTCATTCATTTATACACTAGAAAATGATTTTAAACTGTAACACATTTATCCTGCCACCCTATCCATCAATTTTGTCATATGTAGTCTTGTTCATAAAACGCTCTTTATTATTTTTATTTTATATATTCTTATTTTTAACTTTTGAAGGTGGAGGCTGTGGAGTTGGGCTAGGCCTTGGATGGGGCTTTGGCACGGGATTTGGTAGCAAATACCGGTCTTCAAGGGTTGTTTTTCAGGGTGTGGATTTCAATAAAAAGAGTGAAACCAAAGGTACACAGTCATCTTAAAAGCTTCTTGTGTTGTTAAATGCCGTTTCATGTGGCAATGAGATTTTACTCGTTTGGTCAGTTGTAGAGTAACATGAACAAAAACCTAGATTTGCTATTTGAACTTCTGAATTATGTGAAAATGAAAGATGTTGTGGTTTCTACCCATATAATTATTACCAGGTCGATTTGGGATCAAACGGGTCAAATCAAAAGGTTTAAACTTTAAGGCCAACACGTCAAACGGATTGGTAATCTGCCAAAGTCTCTTTTTGGTGTATACAATCTTAAAAAAATAACTTGTATTCATAGCTTTACAATACTTTTACGTTTTACATAGTATTAAGTTACCAATTTTAGAGGTTTGACTTGTTTTAGGCTTAGAAAATTTTTAAAAATATATAAAATCTAACTATAAAACAATTAGTAATCTAGTTATATACGGTTTTTAAAATTTAAAAACTTTTTTATGGCTATTTTATATTTGTTTATGGTTGGATTTTTTTTTTTTTTAATTTTGCTGGATTTTCCAAATACCACCTAAATCTCACCAGAAAGTTGCCGGAGTGGAGGGGTGAGCATCTCACCGGTATACCTGTTAAACCCGGTGGAACCGACCAACGAAACCCTTGTACCCTACCCTTTATACATATGAGGTTTGGTTTACGGTTCCATGGTAATTGCCTTCATGGTTACAGGTCGGGTAAGGGTATTATCTGTTGGGTACAACTTAAAACTCATGAAACTATTTGACTAAAAAACCTTAATTTTTGAATTGTTTACATTATTTACATGTGAAATCCAAACATTGTATTGCATTAAAAATCCAAAATAAAAAGGCGTTGAAATATCCTACTTTTAATCTTTTATTGTTTGAGTTTGAAATCTTGAATTAATTGTTTATTACCACACAAACATCCAAATTCGAACATGACGAAAAGATAAACGTCAATCACCATGGTCTGAATGACACATATCCAACTTCATACAATTGTAATCGACCCAGTTATACCTGAATCATACACGGCTCACCGCTAAAAAAGGGACGGTTCCCGGTTCTTATTTTCAGGCTAAAAGGTTCTTGGGTACGGGTCCAATGAGTACGGGTTTGGTGGGGATCGGTTCCTGATTCTTATTTTTATGATAAAAGGTTTTCAGGTAAGGGTCCAGTGAGTATGGGTTTGACGAGTAAGACCCTTTTACACACCCCTACCAGAGTGTGCCTAGGTCACCACTAGGCGTCTTTCATGTGCCTTGTTGTGCGTGTGTAGCTAGGCGCGCGCCATACGCGCCTTTGACATCATAGCTTATAATTTATATATGTTATTTATTGTGTCATTATTTTGCTTGTATTAGTATGCTCTTTATTGTTATAATTTTGTATTTTCTTTGATTATTTGTATTTTACTTGAACCAAAGGTTTTTTTTAGGCAACCTATTTTTTCATAGTGATAAAAGTAAGGTTTGTCTAAATCTCGTGGTCATGTTTTTAGTAGATTTACTACGTATGATGTTTTTTTAAATTTATGAAAGAATGCACTAAAAATCATAAAATCCCCCATCCGTGAGGATATACCTAAGGGGAAAGAAACGGGCACCAAACATGGTGGAAAGGGGAAACTTTTTGTGTCAAAGGAGAGATGTTTAATTCACATTAGTTTGAGAATTAAAAGAAATATTTATAGTCACAAGTAGAGGTGCGTAAATCGGGTTTTTTTTGGAACTAGTTCCGGTTCCGGTTCCAACCGGTTCCTGTTTTGGTTACGATCAGCAAAGCCAATAACCAGTTCTAGTTCCGGTTCTGGATTTTGATCAGTTTTTGGCCGGGTACAGATGGAGCTAGTTCTGGTTTTTCCGGTTCTAATTTGTTTGCGGACCCGTTTGTACCCACCAGTTCGGGTTGTCGGTTCCTTTTTTTTTTTGCCTACCTCTAGTCACAAGGTTTATGACAAAAAAATTACTTCCTTTTAAAATAAAGGTATTTTTATACTTTTTAAATATTCGTGATTTTCTTAGTTTTTTGTAACTTAGTGGTTTTTATTTGAATAAATCCAAATCAAGGGATTATTTCATGACAATGAGCCCACCTAGGAAATTTACTCTATTAACATTTTGAAACCATATGTACACCAATACAGGCAAGTTAGCCACGTATTTAATTTGTTTTTTTTTTGTTTTTTTTAATTGTAACATTACTTAATACCTATTATCGTTTCGTTTTTTTTTTTTTTTTTTTTTTTTTTATTATCGGTATAGTTTTGCTTATGATTTGTTAGGTGTTTTCTAATTTTAAGTCTCTTTTGTTAACGATCGTTGTATTTGCGTTTGGAATATGTTTACATTTTCAGGCATTACGACAAGGTGGCAATTACTTTTAATATTAGGTATGTTTTAGGGTATTACGTCGGAGTGATAGATTTACAGATTTTTTTTTGTCTTAACAACAAACTTTTAATATTGGATATGTTTGGCATTTCTAATTTTATGTTTCCTATAATTCTTAAAATAAGTTATTAATTACCAATAGTTTAAATTATTTTATCTTAACAAAATAAACTTATAACTAGTTATAGCTTTAAGACAATTAAAACGTATATCTTTATACATATAACTTGAAATAATAAAGTTAAATAACGTTATTATATTTAACAAAACTAATATTATTTAAAATTAATTTTCATGGTTTTAGGTGTCGTAACTAACAGGGTTATGGTTTGAAATGCCTCGTGGAACAATCTAGTCATTTACGGTTTTGAAATGCCTTCTGCAACAAGTGACAACACTAGTTAAAAACATATATAACAATTTTTTTTGAAAGACGACGATCTCACATGCCACACATGTTGTCTTAGTAGGGCCCATCGGACAGAGGTAAGACGCGGTCACATCAGATTCGCGACAACCCCCCGGAATTTCGCCCCCCATTGGTCCAGAACCCGATGTCAAGCTCAAGATTCCTTCCCTCACCTGGATGTTCTTTAAATTGCCTCTGACAGGGCTTGAACCTATGACCTCTCGATCACAAGGTGAAACCTCAAATTGACATGTAGAAAATCAATGACACATTTTCTAAAACCAACTTTTTTATCATTTTGTCTACTATAAAACTTGAGTTTTTAAATTTTTCTGGAGAAACAAACATCTTAATGATCAAAACAAAAATATAGTCAATTGAACAAGCGTTATCGTCTTCATTAAAAAGGTATGTATGTCATCCCGATAGTTTGTCTTTAGGACAAGTGAAAACGCATGTAAAAGGTTATGTTTAAACACATGCATCTCTACAAAGCAACTAAGAGGCTGTTTGTTTGAGTCTGAATGATTTTGAATCTGAATGGTTCAGATTCAGACAATTTGTTTCATGAAAAAAAGAAAACATCTGAATGGGTAAAATGTCTGAAACAAGGTCTGAATCATTCAGACTTGAGAATGAGTCTGAATGAGAAAGAAAATGTCCGAACGATAAAGAAAATGGGGTTGTTCACCTCCGACCGACCAAAGCAGGTGTCCCTCCAACACATCGCCGCCGTATCTCCGACCGACCGTCGCCGTACCCTCCACTCCCTTCACGTCCGCCGCCGTACCTCCAACCGACCGTCGCCGTACCTTCCGCTTCCGCCGCCGCACCTCCAACCAGATGGATGACAATGATGCTAGTTTTGTGGTTGAAGCACAAAAATGGAAGATCAGAGGCGGGATTGTGGCTGCCGGAATTTGAATCTGAAAATAGAAAAAAACACACGGGTCGGTGTGGTGGTAGAATTGGTGCGACGTGATGGTCTGGTATGCTTATATATAGGGCATACGTAGGGTCAAGCCCAGCCGCCAGCCCACCACATACCGAACCACATAGAATATTGTTGTTAATGATAATCAAGCGTTTCATTCTCAACCATCATCACACTTGTTTCGTTAGTTTCGTCACCACGCTAGTTCCGTTAGATTCGTCAAAACACTAGTTTCGTTAGTTTCGACAAAAATGCGGAAGGTCTCTTGTTTCGTTAAACTCATCACACACATATCAGCACCATAGCAAATGTGGAAAAATGTGGAAGTTATAAATTAAAATGCTTAAATAACAGAATAAATAAACATTAAATTAAAAGCAAAGTCCTAATGATTGGGCCTTTGTCAACTTGAGTGGACTAGTCTATAAATCAGAGGTTTCTTAAAAGTTAGGGGATTCTGTAAATATCATCAAACATGTGACCCACAAATCAAACGATCTAGCTAGGAGTTCTTGAAATGTAGGGTTTTTGTTTCATTCTTGATTCGTCTAGTTTCGTCCTTTGTTTCGTATGGTTTTGTTCAAACATGCTATATTTGATATTTCCGAGACTTTCCCCTGAAAATGATTTATTGATTCGTCTAGATTCGTTGCAAGATGTACTTGATTCGTTGATCATTGAATACTAGATTCGTTGAACAAATGTACTCTTGATTCGTTGAACTCACGCACTTGTTTCGTTGATATAGTTTCGTTTGATTCGTTGAAAATGTTTGCTTGATTCGTTAAAATGTTTATTTGAACACAAATATCCACTTAGGTTATAAGTAAATATTTAGTAAAACATGCATAAAAATTTACCTAGACATGATCTAGGATATCATTTATATATACATACATAACATATAGTATTTAAAAACATTCAAGTAAAATATAATTCAAGAAAAATAATTTACGCATGCTTCTCAGCTCCACATTTATAAAACAAAAATGTTTAGAAAAGGGGTAATGAACTCACCGGCTGCAAAGTTGCAGTTGTTCAGAATAGTGACCATACACAAATTCGCCTAATTTGGTTGAGAATTGAGGGAGAATTGAGGGAGAAAAATAGGGTTTTTCTAGAGAGAGAAAGTTAGAGAGAGTGTGTACCGGGTTAGTGAGAGAGAGTTGGTAGGTGGGAGTGGTAGATGGCGTTTAATGCCATATTAAAGTCTTATAAGGCTCAGGTGCGTTCGGGCTCGTTCGGTTTCTCTCGGTTTCGCGTAGAAGCGTTGGTTTTCGATTTTCTCGTAACGTAACGTTACGGTATTTAAAAATAAAGTTTTCTAAATTATTTTAGGTGGTTATTCCTAGTAAATTAACTAAATATCTTTGGTTTATTTTAAAATTTTCGAAAACGTTTAATTTAACTATTTCATCGAATCATACGGTCCTCGCATGTGTTCGTTCGGATCGTCACCCGTACGAACACAACGATAAATGTACTTTCCGATTTGATTATCTAATTATTAGACATCATTCAGAACGTTAAACTTACAGATATATTCGTGCGAATCGCCACCCACACGAATACTCCATCAGTTTAATATTCACGTAACGACGTCCGTTATTGTTTTTATTCTGTACAACCTCACATACATTTATACATAATAAAATCCTAACTAACATGCACATATTAGATTCGTGTTGTCAGATATAATTCTAACTGTTAAACCATGGATTCACAACATGTTTCTGAAATAGATACGTAAGAATTTCGTATTGAACATTAAATAGTAAGTAATACCCATATTTTCGTACCTGATCTACTGTACACGAACTGTTCCGACTACGGTTCAGACACTGATGTTTCAGGCTCCCCTTGTTAGAGAAATTTCGTCCCGAAATTTAAGAATCGTTATCGGTGCGGCTTCCTCTGCAAACAGATGGAGATACTTGGACTTCATGTGATCCTCGCGTTCCCAAGTAAACTCAGGACCGCGTTTTGAATTTCATCGAACCTTAACGATCGGAATACGGCTTCGCTTCATTTGTTTAACTTCGCGATCCATAATCTTCAAAGGCTATTCGATAAAATGCAGTTTTTTGTCCACTTGAATTTCGTCAACAGGTATGACAAGTGATTCGTCCGCTAGGCATTTCTTAAGGTTTGAGACGTGAAACACGTCATCCACACCACTGAGTTCATCTGGTAATCTCAGCCTATACACCACAGGACCAATTCGTTGAACGATCTAGAACGATCCGACGTATCGTGGTGCTAACTTGCCTTTCTTTCCGAAATGAACTACGCGCTTTAATGGGGATACCTTCAACATAACCCGGTCTCCCATTTCAAATTCCAAAGGCTTGTGCTGTCACACCCCGAGCCGGCGGGCCGGGTCGTGTGTCCCGTCGGGCGGAATGGTCCCGGGGCGCAATATCAGAAATGATAATCGAAATGATCAGATTGTTTACAATGCACATGATATATAATGAGAAAATGCTAAGTAAAATAGAATTACAAAGTTAAATTACATCAGTTTTATTAATAATTTAACAATGTAAATCTACTATCAACATCATAATTCTTCTATCTTGTATCTGCATAAGATATACAAAATAATTTGTATAATGATGTTCGAAATATGCAAGTCCAAAATACTAGGTCCTCTATCTGGCATCCTAGTCCAAAAACGTAACTTCTTAGTCAGACCTGTTCATTACCTGAGAAGTCATGCCAAAAAGATCAAGTCAACACATGGTTGGTGAGTTCATATTGTTTTATTTAAAAATGAATTTGAATAAACCTGTCCGAATGACAACCTTAACCTCACCATTAACCAACTATACCATCTAATTCAGTATGCTTATATATAGGGCATATGTAGGGTCAAGCTTACCGCCAGCCCAGCCACCGTCCCACCACATACCAAACCACATGATATATTGTTCCTGGTGATAATTAAGCGTTTCATCCCATACCATTGATTCAAAACGTTTGAATAACCTGAAAATCTGTTAACCTTGATCACTCGAAATGACAACCTTAACCTCATCAACAACCACCTATGTTATCCAATCAAGTATGCTTATATATAGGGCATATGTAGGGTCAAGCTTACCGCCAGCCCAGCCACCGTCCCACCACATACCGGACTGCATAACATATTGTTGTTAAGAATAATTAAGCGTTTCATTCCACCCATCTTCATAATAGTTTTTGGGTTCCACAAATTGAAATTCTAACGATTTCTTGAGTTCATCACACATTCATGATCAATCATAGCATTTGTAGAATCATAATATTAAATGCTTAATTAAATGAATAAGTAAACATTTAATACAACTAAGACTTAATGATTGGGCCTTGATTAACTTAATCATTTGTTCTTAGTTGTTGGTGATGTCCAGTTTGTATCGTCTCACACGTGGCCCATATCAGGCTTGACCCAAAGGAGTCCACTTGTATGTGTCGGGACTTTATGATGTGCCCATATTAGCTTGACCTTTAAGGTCTACTGTACATATCGGGACTTTAGGATATCCTTTGATCTTTGATCACCTCTGTTCTCTTGAATTCGTTTGATTGTTTGATTTATGCCCATTATAGCGTGACTATAAAAGTCTACTATTTATGCCGGGACTTTCCGTGTATTTACACGTGGTCTTAATCGGCATACAACTGACATCCACCTTGAATTGTTCTTTATTGAGTTTATTAGTTCTTTGATTCACACACGGATATGATTTCTTTGATCTTGATCCTTAGTTTTCATGAACACCATACTGCATTAGTTCTTTGAATTTGATAATTAGTTTTCTTGAACACAATACTGAATTTAGTTCTTTGGATTAGACCTTTAGTTTCCTTGAACACAACTCTGAAAAATAGTTCTTTGTTTAAGATCATTATCTTACTCTTAGAGAGTAAATAAGTCATTTTGTAAACCTGTAATAGTTACCTAAACATAAGTCTATGTCACACACCCCTGCGCCGCGTGCGGAATTCACGGCGCGGTGACGATCGATGGTTGAATCATGCACAAGTATTGAAAAAGAACAACCACAATGCATTACTAAATTTCATAAAGATTAGACCATTGTTTAGTTACAGACAATCTATCTATGTTACCAAAAGAATGACAACTACAGACCTAAAAATAGTGTTTACAAAATAAGACTTAAACAAGACAATTAACCAATTAGGATTAAGTGTGTTTCTAATCCATCCTAGCTTGTTTCTTCATCTTGTTCTATTTTAAAACGGTCTCCTTAGTTGTTCTTGAAAGTATACTAAACCTGATTACCTGAAACACGTGAAAAGTAACTGTCAACTACTAAAGTAGTTGGTGAGAACAATAGGTTTTAACAGTTGAAATCATAAATCTGCGTTGTAAGGCATATGTAATAAACAGTGAATGAAAATACATGGATGGTTGCAACCCAAACTAACATCAAGTATGTATAATGTGTCCAAACAGTCATCAGACTGTTTGCTAGAAATCAACAAATAATCAAGTTCCAAACTACGTTTGGAGTCAGAAAATTAGTCAGCAAAACGCATCAACACGAGCTGTACTAACGAGTTTACTCAGAAGACAACTCCTTGTTGACGTAACCCGGTCAATATGACGTATGCTGGTAAACTTAATTAGCAGCAATTCCGTATTACCGTAATGTAACCAATTCTGCAGTTAGCTTGTAAAACAAATTTAAAAGCTAACTCCAGCTTTAGTATGTCCCAATGTGTCCGCTTTCCCTTGTTGTGATCACCCAGTACTAACGCTATATGAATATGTAACTTGATGTATGTATAAGTTTATTCACAACGATGAACACCATGTTTTTGAATACTTTGATTTGAAACCTTTGGTTAAATGCCTTGTTTGAATACCATGATTTGAAAACCTAGCTTGAATACCATGAATTGAAATCCTTTGATTGAATACCACTATGAAAACCATTGGTTTAAAACCTTGTATTGAAACCCTTGATTGAATACCAAAGATAGTGTCCTTGTGTAATAACAAGGTTTATAACATATCATTTTTATTGAAAGCACAAGTTTATAGTAAAAGAGTTTATAAATCTCATTATTTAAAAGTGTTTAACATTGATAAAACCATTATTGTAAAGCTGATATAAAACAGTTTAAAGAACCTTTATAAAACCTTTTTAGTAGAAACAAGTTTAACAGTTGCTAAAACATTATAAACAGTTGATAAATCCTTTGAAAATAGTTGAGAAATCCCTAGGATTTCTAAAGTGAACTTGTAACAGTTGAACTGTAGCATAATTCCTGTATATGAAATATGTTTGGCATAAAAAGTGTTTGATCACGTGTTCCACCCCAAAACAGTTGAAAAACAGTAAAAGAGGGGCTAATGTCACACCCCCTGCGCCGCGTGCGGAATCCACGGCGCGGTGACGATCAATGGTTGAATCATGCACAAGTATTGAATAAGAACAACCACAATGCATTACTTGGTTTCATAAAGTTTAGACAATTGTTTAGTTACAGACATTCTATCTATCTACCAAAAGAATGACAACTACAAACCCAAAATATTGTTTACAAAATAAGACACAAACAAGACAATTAAACAATTAGGATTTAATGTGTTTCTAATCCATCCTAGCTTGTTTCTTCATCTTGTTCTATCTTAGAATGGTCCCCTTAGTTGTCCTTGAGAATGATCTAAACCTGATTACCTGAAACACGTGAAAAGTAACTGTCAACTACAAAAGTAGTTGGTGAGAACAATAGGTTTAACATTTGTAAGTATGAATCTGCAATGTAAGGCATATGTATGAAACAGTGAATGAAAATACATGGATGGTTGCAACCCAAACTAACATCAAGTATGTAAAATGTGTCCAAACAGTCATCAGACTGTTTGCTAGAAACCAACAAATAATCAGGTCCCAAACTACGTTTGGAGTCAGAAAATAAGTCAGCAAAACGCATCAACACGAGCTGTACTAACGAGTTTACTCAGAAGAAAACTCCGTGTTGACGTAACCCGGTCAATATGACGTATGCTGGTAAACTTAATTAGCAGCAATTCCATATTTACCGTAATGTATCCAATTATGCAGTTAGCTTTTAAAACAAATTTAAAAGCTAACTCCAGCTTTGGTCTGTCCCAATGTGTCCGCTTTCCCTTGTTGTGATCACCCAGTACTAACGCTAAATGAATATGTAACTTGATGTATGTATAAGTTAGTTCACACCGATGAACACCATGTTTTTGAATACTTGGATTGAAACCTTTGGTTGAATGCCTGGTTTGAATACCATGATTTGAAAACCTTGTTTGAATACCATGAATTTGAAATCCTTTGATTGAATATCACTATGAAAACCCTTGATTGAAAACCTTGTATTGAAACCCTTGATTGAATATTAAAGATAGTGTCCTTGTGTAATAACAAGGTTTATAACATATTATTTTTTATCGAAAGCACAAGTTTATAGTAAAAGAATTTATAAAACTTATTCCTTAAAAAGTATTTATTATTTATAATACCATATAAGTAAAATTGGTGTAAAACAGTTTAATGAACCTTTTATAAAACCCTTTTGTAGAAATTGTTTAACAGTTGATAAAACATTCTAAACAGTTGATAAATCCTTTGAAAATAGTTGAGAAATCCTTTGAAACAGTTGATAAATCTGTTGAATCTGTACAATGAACCTGTAATGCTTGTAAAGTAACATAAATCCTGTATATGAAATATGTTTGGCATAAAGAGTGTTTGATCACGTGTTCCACCCCAAAACAGTTGTAAAACAGTAAAAGAGGGGTTAATGTTCTCACCTGTCTGTAGTAGACTCTGAACTATAACAAGTAGCAAGTAGCAAACAAGACCTCTAACTGGTTCCTATATCATTGTAATCATACATAAGATATAAGATTTATGATTGTATAGACTTTGACTTATTGATTGACTTGTGTTATCATGATCTTGATTAACTCTTGAATAACTTGTTCTCATGTTTAGGAATGTTGTGTGAATTTGAAAATCATGATTGAGTCACTTGATTGATAATTGATTCGTGAAAAGAATATGTCATGTTCTTTTATGCACAAATTGTATACATCAAAGTAACATGCGTGTATGTTTATGATAACTCTTGTTTAACATGTATTTTGAAGAGATGTTCCAATTGTTTTAAGTATCTGGGATTATGACTTGATCTCTTAATCATGTTAAGTTATAAACTTAAACCGAATAAGATCAATTCACAATTACTTTAAGTTGTGGGCCAAACATTGGTCCTTGAGCCCATGAAATCATGGTGGTCTTTAAACAAAGTCCATGGGCCTCTTAAGTTAGCAATGGGCCAATTGGATGTGGTGTTGGGCCGAATGGGGTGTTAACTGCCCAATTTCCAGCGAACCTATTAGAGGGTTCGGCCAAGACTCCTCATAAGGGTTCGGCTCTAAGGGTTTGCATGCAAGGTTCGCCGGGGTTATGCATTAAGTTTCGGTGGTGATTCAATGTGCATAGGTTCGGCAACCACCTTACAGATTCGGCCATGCATACGTTCGGCTGACTCAGTTTTGTCAACAAAGGTTCGTGCATTGCTAAGGGTTCGCGATCCACTAAATGTTAGCAGGGTTCGGCTAATGAAAAACCACCATGGGTTCGCTGAGCATAACAGGTTCGGCCTACATGCAAGGGTTCGCTTCACAGTAAGGTTCGTCACCATGCAAAGGTTCGGTGGCTCTTGAGGTTCGCTGATCGTGAGAAGGTTCGGCTCGAGCAGGAGGTTCGCCACCTAGGGTTCGTGAGTCAGGCATGGTCCGGCTGATGGAAATGGTTCGCCTGCATGGGTTCGTGAGGCCTCAAAGGTTCGGCTGGCACCCAATGGTTCGGCCCTGTAGGGTTCGGCCAATTAGCTTAGACCCCACAGGTTCGCCAACCACTATAGGTTCGACCGACGTGCTGTTGCTCCACGAACCTATACCTGCATCATCTTCCACACCCACCATCGTGGTTCCTAAGGCTGGTTACATGATGTGTTATGCAATACATGATCTAAGAATGCGTGAAAGTCATGAGAGTGGATCTAGAATCGATGAAATGTGTGTGTCGAAAATCAAGAACAAAACCCTCTTTTTCGTGATATTTCAAGCAACATACCTCGATTTCAGCTGGTGAAAACTCCAGATCTCTTGTACTTCCGTGTAGGGAATGTCGAGAGCTTCGCGTAGGTTCAAGAATCATCCATTTTCATCAAAAAACGAAGGAGATATGAAGATTTTATTGATGTTTTCTAGTGTGAGAAAGTGGAAACCGAAATTCTTAGAGAGAGAGGGTTGGGCTGCAATTAATGAGGGGAAAAGCCTTCTTCAAGGCTTTTATACCACGAGTGATATTCGGGTTCGTTTCGTTTGCTCGGTTCGCGTTTTCGGAACGTTACTCGCATTTTACGCGTTTTAAATAAAATAGTTATTATTCTCATCATTTTGATGAGTTTCAAAATTGTAAAAATGTAAAATAAATTATTTTACTTATTTTTACTTTTCGTTCGTTGTCAGACCGTTAAACAAATATAATTACGTGTATACCCGCAATCGCGTACGTTTTTCGATCGTATTATTTATTTAATGTCGTTTAATCATAATTATAAGTTCAACATTCGTATCGTTATGGATCGTCACCCATAATTATACTCAGTCTCGCTTACGTATTACGATTTTGTTTAATTTCTTCATTTGTCATACTATTCGTCTAAGCACTACGCACTAACACTACCCCATTACACCGAACGCAGTATATGTATAGGGCATACCCCAGAGTCCAGCTACCTGCCTTATCTGACGCCGTCCCACCACTGTTGTTGCCTAGACTGTAAATAAATAATACATACTTGTTCCTATTTCATAAGATCCTGTAACACACAAACACATATATGAACACTTGAATCACATTGACATACTGAATGTAATACACATTGCACTAACACTGTCTATGACTGCTATGACTATATGTACAGCTGTTACAGTCTCCCCTAGTTAAGGGAATTTCGTCCCGAAATTAACTAGCCGAAGGTACTATAAAACGATGAGGGTACTCAAGCTTCATCAGGTCTTCACGTTCCCTGGTGAACTTAGCACCACATTTGCCCTCCCATCGTACCTTTACGATCGGGATACGACTACGTTTTAGTTTCTTGACTCCATGATCCATGATTTCTACAGGACGTTCTATGAATTGCATGTTGTTTTGAATCTGAATGTCTTCCAGTGGAATCTGAACATCATGATCCGCCAAGCATTTCTTAAGATTCGATACATGAAATGTATCGTGAACATTGCTTAGCTCCACTGGAAGTTTGAGTTTGTAGGCTACGGGACCAATCCGTTCCAGGATCTCAAAAGGTCCAACGTACCTTGGTGCAAGTTTCCCTTTCTTCCCAAATTGGACAACGCCTTTCCATGGAGAAACTTTGAGTAAGACTCGGTCACCAACTTGAAACTCAAGTGGTTTCCGACGTCGATCGGCATAGCTCTTTTGTCTATCCCTTGCGGCCTTAAGCCTTGATTGAATGATTGTGATTTTGTCGGTTGTTTCTTGAATGAGTTCAGGCCCTTCGACCTGTGAGTCACCAACCTCGGTCCAACAGACCGGTGATCGGCACTTTCTACCATATAAAGCTCCGAATGGTGCACATTGAATGCTTGTATGGTAGCTATTGTTGTACGAAAACTCGATGAGTGGAAGATGAGTGTCCCAACTCCCACCGAAATCGATCACACAAGAACGAAGCATGTCCTCGAGTGTTTGGATAGTCCTTTCTCTTTGACCGTCAATTTGGGGATGATACGCCGTGCTAAGATTAACACGAGTTCCCAAAGCCTTTTGCAATGATTGCCAAAAGCGAGAAGTAAAAGGACTATCACGATCAGAAATGATTGATGTTGGAGTACCATGACGCGCAATGATTTCATTGATGTACAAGGTGGCTAACTTCTCCATTTTGTAATCCTCTCGGATCGGGAGAAAATGAGCAGATTTGGTGAGTCGATCAACGATCACCCAAATCGAATCAAATCCTCGCGGAGTTCTCGGCAACTTAGTTATGAAATCTATGGAAATTTGTTCCCATTTCCATTGAGGAATTTCAGGTTGCTGCAGAAATCCCGAAGGCTTTTGATGTTCTGCTTTGACTCTGGAACATGTAAGACATTTCCCCACGTATAATGCTATGTCTTTCTTCATTCCCGGCCACTAGTAAGATGCCCGCAAGTCTTGGTACATCTTATCTGCTCCAGAAGAACTGAGTATCGCGACTTATGTGCCTCATCACAGATGAGTGTGTGCAATTCTTCTGACTTTGGAATCCAGATGCGGCCATTGAGATATAACACACCATCAGATCGAGGTTCTAGTTTCTTCTTAATTCCGCAATCTAAGTCTCTTTTTAGCTGATTGTCTGTCACCACTTGTTGTTGTGCAATACGAATCAAGTCCTTCAAGTTTGGCTGTGTGTTGATCTCCATGGCTCTTACACGAATTGGTTTGACTGGTTCCTTACGACTAAGAGCATCCGCCACCAGATTGGCTTTACCCGGATGGTAGCGAATCTCACAGTCATAATCAGTTAGAAGCTCAACCAACGCCGTTGTCTCATGTTGAGTTCTTTCTGATTAAGGATATGTTGCAGTCTCTTGTGGTCTGTATAGATGACACATTTAGTACCATAAAGGTAGTGTCTCCATATCTTCAATGCAAAGACCATAGCCCCTAACTGAAGGTCATGAGTAGTATAATTCTTCTCGTGAACCTTAAGCTGTCTTGAAGCATATGCAATCACCTTATCCCGTTGCATAAGTACACACCCGAGACCAAGGTTTGAAGCATCACAGTAGACAATGAAATCATCACTGCCTTCTGGAAGACTAAGGATAGGGGAGTTGCATAACTTCTGTTTAAGAAGTTGAAATGCATCTTCTTGTTTCTGTCCCCATATAAACGATTGACTTTTCTGGGTCAGAGTGGTAAGTGGCAAGGCGATCTTTGAAAAGTTCAAGATGAATCTCCGATAATAGCCTGCCAAACCCAGAAATGAACGAATCTCTGTCGGGGTAGATGGGGTAGTCCAGTTCTTAATTGCTTCAATCTTCGCTGGATCTACGTGTATCCCATCCTTGTTAATGACATGCCCTAAGAAGTGAACTTCTTTTAGCCAAAATTCACACTTTGAGAATTTAGCATAAAGTTGTTCCGCTCTTAGTAGCTCTAAGACTTTCTTCAAATGATCCTCATGTTCTTGCTCCGTCTTTGAATAAATCAGTATATCATCAATGAAGACGATAACAAACTGATCTAAGTATGGCCTGCAGACTCGATTCATTAAGTCCATGAACACTGCCGGTGCATTGGTCAATCCAAATGGCATAACCACAAACTCGTAGTGTCCATATCGAGTCCTAAAAGCAGTCTTTGGTATATCCTCATCATTTACTCGCAACTGATGATACCCGGATCGTAGATCAATCTTAGAAAAGCAAGTTGCTCCCTGTAATTGATCAAACAGATCATCGATCCTAGGTAGAGGATATTTGTTCTTGATTGTCAGCTTGTTTAGCTCACGGTAATCGATGCACATACGAAATGAACCATCTTTCTTCTTGACAAAGAGAACCGGAGCTCCCCAAGGAGATCCTCATCTTTGTCAGACCGAGTTTCATCAGACCGAAAGGTTTCATTAGACCGAGTTTCTCTCCATGGGGAGCTCCGGTTCTCTTTGTCAAAAAGAAAGACGGTTCATTTCGTATGTGTATCGATTATCGTGAGTTGAACAAGTTGACAATCAAGAATAGATATCCTCTGCCCAGGATCGATGATCTGTTTGATCAATTACAGGGAGCAACTTGCTTTTCTAAGATTGATTTACGATCTGGGTATCATCAGTTGAGAGTAAATGATGAGGATATACCAAAGACTGCATTTAGGACTCGGTATGGACACTATGAGTTTGTGGTTATGCCATTTGGGCTGACCAATGCACCTGCAGTGTTCATGGACTTGATGAATCGAGTCTGCAGGCCCTATTTAGATCAGTTTGTTATTGTCTTTATCGACGATATACTGATTTATTCCAAGTCAGAACAAGAACATGAAGATCATTTGAGGAAAGTTTTGGAGTTACTAAGAGCTGAACAACTATATGCTAAATTCTCAAAGTGTGAATTTTGGCTAAAGGAAGTTCATTTCTTAGGACATGTCATAAACAAAGATGGAATTCATGTAGATCCAGCCAAGATTGAGGCGATTAAGAACTGGACTACTCCATCTACTCCAACAGAGATTCGTTCATTTCTGGGTTTGGCGGGCTATTATCAGAAAAGTCAAGCCTTTATATGGGGACAGAAACAAGAAGATGCATTTCAACTTCTTAAACAGAAGTTATGCAACTCCCCTATCCTTAGTCTTCCAGAAGGCAGTGATGATTTCATTGTCTACTGTGATGCTTCAAACCTTGGTCTCGGTTGTGTACTTATGCAACGGGACAAGGTCATTGCTTATGCTTCAAGACAACTTAAGGTTCACGAGAAGAATTACACTACTCATGACCTTGAGTTAGGGGCTGTGGTCTTTGCATTGAAGATTTGGAGACACTACCTGTATGGTACTAAATGTGTTATCTATACAGACCACAAGAGCCTGCAACACATTCTCAATCAGAAAGAACTCAACATGAGACAACGACGTTGGGTTGAGCTTCTAACTGATTACGACTACGAGATTCGTTACCATCCGGGTAAAGCCAATGTGGTGGCGGATGCTCTTAGCCGCAAGGAACCAGTCAAACCGATTCGTGTAAGAGCCATGGAGATCAACACACAGCCAAGCTTGAAAGACTTGATTCGCATTGCACAACAACAAGTAGTAACAGACAATCAACTCAAGACAGACTTGGATTGTGGCATTGAGAAGAAACTAGAACCTCGAGCTGATGGGTTGTTATATCTCAATGGCCGCATTTGGATTCCAAAGTCTGAAGAATTGCGCACACTCATCTGTGATGAGGCTCATAAGTCGCGATACTCAGTTCATCCTGGAGCCGACAAGATGTATCAGGATTTGAGGACATCTTACTGGTGGCCGGGGATGAAGAAAGACATAGCACTGTACGTGGGAAAATGTCTTACATGTTCAAAGGTCAAAGCAGAACATCAAAAACCTTCGGGACTTCTGCAGCAACCTGAAATTCCTCAATGGAAATGGGAGCAAATTTCCACGGATTTCATCACAAAGTTGCCGAGAACTCCGCGAGGTTTCGATTCGATTTGGGTGATCGTTGATCGACTCACCAAATCTGCTCATTTTCTCCCTATCCGAGAGGATTACAAAATGGAGAAGCTATCCACACTGTACATCAACGAAATCATTGCACGTCATGGTACTCCAACATCAATCATATCTGATCGTGATAGTCGTTTCACTTCTCGCTTTTGGCAATCATTGCAAAAGGCCTTGGGAACGCGTGTTAATCTTAGCACGGCGTATCATCCCCAAACCGACGGCCAAAGCGAAAGGACTATCCAAACACTTGAAGACATGCTTCGTTCTTGTGTCATTGACTTCGGTGGAAGTTGGGACACTCATCTACCACTCATTGAGTTTTCATATAACAATAGCTACCATACAAGCATTCAATGTGCACCATTTGAGGCTTTATATGGTAGAAAGTGCCGATCACCGGTCTGCTGGACCGAGGTTGGTGACTCACAGGTCGTAGGACCAGAACTCATTCAGGAAACATCAGACAAAATCACAATCATTCAGTCACGGCTTAAGGCCGCACGAGATCGGCAGAAGAGTTATGCTGATCGTCGTCGGAAACCGCTTGAGTTTCAAGTTGGTGACCGAGTCTTACTCAAAGTTTCTCCCTGGAAAGGCGTTGTCCGATTCGGGAAGAAAGGGAAACTTGCACCAAGGTACGTTGGACCGTTTGAGATCCTGGAACGGATTGGTCCCGTAGCCTACAAACTCAAACTTTCAGTGGAGCTAAGCAATGTTCACGATACTTTTCATGTATCGAATCTTAAGAAATGCTTGGCGGATCATGATGTTCAGATTCCACTGGAAGACATACAGATTCAAAACAACATGAAATTCATTGAACGTCCGGTTGAGATCATGGATCATGGGGTCAAGAAACTTAAACGCAGCCGTATCCCTATCGTAAAGGTACGATGGGAAGGCAAACGCGGTGCTGAGTTCACCTGGGAACGTGAAGACCAGATGAAGCTTAAGTACCCTCATCTTTTTACAGTACCTTCGGCTAGTTAATTTCGGGACGAAATTCCCTTAACTAGGGGAGACTGTAACATTTGTGCATATAGTCATGTAGTTGTAAACAGTGTTAGAACAGTGTCTATTCATGGTTCAGTTCATCAATGTGATTCGTATGTTCAAAATGTGTGCTTGTGTGTTACAGGATCTTAGTGTTCATAAACAAGTATGTATTATTTATTTACAGTCGATTTCACTAGGCAAGAACAGTAACTTGTTATATCGAAACAGTGGTGGGCAGCGAGAGTGAGCCCTATATATATACTGCGTTCGGTGTAACAGGTTAGTGTTAGTGCGTAGTGTCGAGACGAATATTATGACATTTAATTAATTCAACAAAGATCGTAATCTGTAAGCGAGACTGAGTATAGTTATGGGTGACGATCCATAATAATACGAATGTTGAACTTATAATTACGATTAAACGACTTTAAATAATTAATACGATCGGAAAATGTACGCGATTGCGGGTATACACGTAATTTCGAATGTTTAACGATCCGACAACACACGAAGAGTAAAAATAATTATATTAATTATTTTATATTTTTACAATTTTGAAACTCATCATTTTAATGAGTTTAACAACTCTTTTATTTTTAAACCGCGTAAAATACGCGTTACGTTCCGGAAACGCGAACCGAGCGACCGAAACGAACCCGAACACCACCCGGACTATAAAAGCCTTGAACAAGGCTTAAACCCTCATTTATTTCACCTACACCACTTACTCTCACTAGAAATTCGGCCAACCCTTTCTCTCTCTAAAAACCAATCTTTAAACGCTCGTATCTCGCTCGTTTCTTGACGGATTTCGGTGATTCTCGAACCCACGCGAAGCTCTCGACATTCTCTACAAGATAGTACAAGAAAACCACGGATTTGTCCAGCCAAAAACGAGGTATGATCGGTTGAAAATCTGGAAAAAGAGGGTTTTCATGTTTGTATTTGTGTTTGTGATCAAACCCGACGAACCACCGGTTAAAACATCACCATTCTGTTTTCGCACCATTAGCAACCCTCTCTGATGTTATATTCACTTAGATCAAGGCCCAGAACCATGTCTTAGATGATGAAGATGATGCAGATGACAGGTTCGGCAAGGAGACCTACGGCCGAACTTTGTTCAGCTCCGGCGAGCCTTTAGCCGAACCCTAGATCGTGCGAACCTTTAGGGCGAACCTTTGCATGGTTCGCTGAGGTTCCAACGAACCTTCGAGAAGCAGTAATCACCAGACGAACCTTCATGCAGACGAGCCTTAAGAAATACACGAACCATATAGTTTGGCGAACCCTAGACGAACCCATGCATGCCGAACCTTCTACTGCCGAACCGTTGCATGGTTCGTGGAGCATGTAGGTGAACCAACTTAGCCGAACCCTTAGCTATGCAGCGAACCCTTGGACAGGAACATTAGCCGAACCCTCATGCATGCAGAACGAACCTTGTCTAGCTCGCCAAGCACTTAGACGAACCTTGAGTAGATGAAAGACTGCCGAACCTCAGGGCTGTCAAGGCCGAACCCTGGCGAACCTACATGTGGCCTTCCTGTTCACGAACCTTTGATCATTGGCGAACCTTAGGCTAGAACCATAGAAGGTTCGCTGCCCAAGATTAGCAACTCACACACCTTTCGGCCCAATACAACTCTATGTGGCCCAATTCAATTAGCAACTTGACCCATGGATTAAACAAAGCCCAATTGTGTTATAATGACTCATGATGATCTCTAATTGGCCCAATATCGCTTAGAACCTTACATGGCCCATATACATGTGGTTGGACCAACATCACATCCCCTTGGTTGAAGGACCATTGTGGTTACATAGGTTCAAAGACCAATATTGAACATAAAATTGATGATTGTGAATTGATCAATTGGGGTTTAAGTTGTGACTTAACCTAATCATGGGATCAAATCACAATCTCAAGGACTTAAACATTTGAACAGTTTTTCACAACTCATGTTAACAAATGGTTTATCAAACACTTAAACAAATGTGAAGCAAGCATGTTGTTGTACAAAAGATCATTACACAAGTTTCTTGAACCCATGATCAATCAAGTAATCAAGTTAAACAAGTTCAAGTGAACACAAGTCAATCAATGAATCAAAGTTATACAATTATAAATCCTATATCTTATGTATGATTACAATGTTATAGGAAACAATTAGAAGTCCTGTTTGCTACTTGCTAACTGTTTAGTTCAGAGTCTACTGCAGACAGGTGAGAACTTTAGCCCCTCTTTTACTGTTTTATAACTGTTTTGGGGTGGAACACGTGATCAAAACCGCTATTTCAATCTTGTTTCATTGCACAGTTTATGTGTATTCATAAACATTACAGGTTTATCTTATGAACCCAAGTGATTCTTCAACTGTTTAAGGAAATTGTCAACTGTTTTAAAGGAATTATTCACTATTAAACCCTTATTACTAAAAAGGATTTTATAATGTTTTCTTGAAATGTTATATAACAGTTTTACTCAAATGTTCTTTTAAAGGATAAACATTTTTAAATAAATAATTTCATAAACTCTTTCTTTTGTTAAAAACCTTGTTGTTACACAAGGTCACTATATCATGGTATTCAAATCAAGTGGTTCCTTTGTGGTATTCAAATCAAATGGTTCATTTCATGGTATTCAAATCATATGGTTCACATCAAGGTAATCAAATCAAGGGATTCATTTTCATGTTACATAAACAAAGGATTCAACTCGTGGAGTTAAATCCAGGTTTTCAATAAGACATTAACACATCCGGTTAAAGTAAGATTCTTAAACATGGTGTCCATTGTTGTAAACAAACTTATAAACCCATCAAGTATCATATTCATTAGCGTTAGTACTGGGTGATCACAACAAGGGAAAGCGGACACATTGTTTCTTATCCAGGATGGAGTTAGCTTTTAAATTTGTTTTAAAAGCTAACTGCAGGTCTGGTGTCATTGTTTTCTTATCCAGGATGGAGTTGGCTTTTAAATTTGCTTTTAAAAGCCAACTGCAGGTCTGGTGTCATATGGTTATCAAAACTGCTGATGTATTATCTAACTCCAAACGTGGTTTGGGACTTGATATTATTGGCTTTCGTGCGAACAGTGATTGGACTGTTTACACTCATTTTTCTTACTTGATGTTAGTTTGGGTTACAACTCATCCGTGTGAATCTTATGATGCTTTAACTTACCTATGTCTTATATCATATAACTCATGTTTACAAATGTTTAAACCTATTGTTCTCACCAACTACGTCTGTAGTTGACAGTTACTTTTCACGTGTTTCAGGTAATCAGGTTTAAGACAATCTCAGAGACAACTAAGGAGACCATACTAAGATAGAACAAGATGAAGAAACATGCTAGGATGGATTAGAAACACACTAAATCCTAAATGTTTAATTGTCTTGTTTGGAGTCTTATTTTGTAACTATATTTTGGGTCTGTAGTTGTCTTTCTTTTGGTAGATAGATTGTCTGTAACTAAACAATTGTCTAAACATTATGCAACTTAGTAATCCATTGTGGTTGTTCTTATTCAATACTTGTGCATGATTCAACTGATCATACGTCACCGCGCCGTGGATTCCGCACGCGGCGCAGGGGTGTGACACTTGACTCGATTTCTAATCTTAGAAAGTATCCCTAAGATCTTTCAAGCTTAATGTAGACTTAATGCTTACTTAGGTTTACTTAGATCCTAAGTATCCTCAAGCCTCTAGCACTTAGTCCTATTGGGTAGCTTAGGTTATAGTCTAGGTCATTAATTATTGGGTTTTCCTAGTTCTCTACAACCTTGGCTCTGATACCAACCTGTCACACCCCCTGCGCCGCGTGCGGAATCCACGGCGCGGTGACGATCAATGGTTGAATCATGCACAAGTATTGAATAAGAACAACCACAATGCATTACTTGGTTTCATAAAGTTTAGACAATTGTTTAGTTACAGACATTCTATCTATCTACCAAAAGAATGACAACTACAGACCCAAAATATTGTTTACAAAATAAGACACAAACAAGACAATTAAACAATTAGGATTTAATGTGTTTCTAATCCATCCTAGCTTGTTTCTTCATCTTGTTCTATCTTAGAATGGTCCCCTTAGTTGTCCTTGAGAATGATCTAAACCTGATTACCTGAAACACATGAAAAGTAACTGTCAACTACAAAAGTAGTTGGTGAGAACAATAGGTTTAACATTTGTAAGTATGAATCTGCAATGTAAGGCATATGTATGAAACAGTGAATGAAAATACATGGATGGTTGCAACCCAAACTAACATCAAGTATGTAAAATGTGTCCAAACAGTCATCAGACTGTTTGCTAGAAACCAACAAATAATCAGGTCCCAAACTACGTTTGGAGTCAGAAAATAAGTCAGCAAAACGCATCAACACGAGCTGTACTAACGAGTTTACTCAGAAGAAAACTCCGTGTTGACGTAACCCGGTCAATATGACGTATGCTGGTAAACTTAATTAGCAGCAATTCCATATTTACCGTAATGTATCCAATTATGCAGTTAGCTTTTAAAACAAATTTAAA
Organism: Mikania micrantha; assembly: GCA_009363875.1. Lineage (NCBI taxonomy): Eukaryota > Viridiplantae > Streptophyta > Magnoliopsida > Asterales > Asteraceae > Mikania > Mikania micrantha. The sequence goes on along the minus strand of SZYD01002263.1, from coordinate 5,224 downwards.
AGCTAACTCCAGCTTTGGTCTGTCCCAATGTGTCCGCTTTCCCTTGTTGTGATCACCCAGTACTAACGCTAAATGAATATGTAACTTGATGTATGTATAAGTTAGTTCACACCGATGAACACCATGTTTTTGAATACTTGGATTGAAACCTTTGGTTGAATGCCTGGTTTGAATACCATGATTTGAAAACCTTGTTTGAATACCATGAATTTGAAATCCTTTGATTGAATATCACTATGAAAACCCTTGATTGAAAACCTTGTATTGAAACCCTTGATTGAATACTAAAGATAGTGTCCTTGTGTAATAACAAGGTTTATAACATATTATTTTTTATCGAAAGCACAAGTTTATAGTAAAAGAATTTATAAAACTTATTCCTTAAAAAGTATTTATTATTTATAATACCATATAAGTAAAATTGGTGTAAAACAGTAAAAGAGGGGTTAATGTTCTCACCTGTCTGTAGTAGACTCTGAACTATAACAAGTAGCAAGTAGCAAACAAGACCTCTAACTGGTTCCTATATCATTGTAATCATACATAAGATATAAGATTTATGATTGTATAGACTTTGACTTATTGATTGACTTGTGTTATCATGATCTTGATTAACTCTTGAATAACTTGTTCTCATGTTTAGGAATGTTGTGTGAATTTGAAAATCATGATTGAGTCACTTGATTGATAATTGATTCGTGAAAAGAATATGTCATGTTCTTTTATGCACAACTTGTATACATCAAAGTAACATGCGTTTATGTTTATGATAACTCTTGTTTAACATGTATTTTGAAGAGATGTTCCAATTGTTTTAAGTCTCTGGGATTATGACTTGATCTCTTAATCATGTTAAGTTATAAACTTAAACCGAATAAGATCAATTCACAATTACTTTAAGTTGTGGGCCAAACATTGGGCCTTGAGCCCATGAAATCATGGTGGTCTTTAAACAAAGTCCATGGGCCTCTTAAGTTAGCAATGGGCCAATTGGATGTGGTGTTGGGCCGAATGGGGTGTTAACTGCCCAATTTCCAGCGAACCTATTAGAGGGTTCGGCCAAGACTCCTCATAAGGGTTCGGCTCTAAGGGTTTGCATGCAAGGTTCGCCGGGTTATGCATTAAGGTTCGGTGGTGATTCAATGTGCATAGGTTCGGCAACCACCTTACAGATTCGGCCATGCATAAGTTCGGCTGACTCAGTTTTGTCAACAAAGGTTCGTGCATGGCTAAGGGTTCGCGATCCACTAAATGATAGCAGGGTTCGGCTAATGAAAAACCACCATGGGTTCGCTGAGCATAACAGGTTCGGCCTACATGCAAGGGTTCGCTTCACAGTAAGGTTCGTCACCATGCAAAGGTTCGGTGGCTCTTGAGGTTTGCTGATCGTGAGAAGGTTCGGCTCGAGCAGGAGGTTCGCCACCTAGGGTTCGTGAGTCAGGCATGGTTCGGATGATGGAAATGGTTCGCCTGCATGGGTTCGTGAGGCCTCAAAGGTTCGGCTGGCACGCAATGGTTTGACCTGTAGGGTTCGGCCAATTAGCTTAGACCCCACAGGTTCGCCAACCACAATAGGTTCGGCCGACGTACTGTTGCTCCACGAACCTGTACCTGCATCATCTTCCACACCCACCATCGTGGTTCCTAAGGCTGGTTACATGATGTGTTATGCAATACATGATCTACGAACGCGTGAAAGTCATGAGAGTGGATCTAGAATTGATGAAACGTGTGTGTGTCAAAAATCAAGAACAAAACCCTCTTTTTCGTGATATTTCAAACATCATACCTCGATTTCAGCTGGTGAAAACTCCAGATCTCTTGTACTTCCGTGTAGGGAATGTCGAGAGCTTCGCGTAGGTTCAAGAATCATCAATTTTCATCAAGAAACGAAGGAGATATGAAGATTTTAGTGATGTTTTCTAGTGTGAGAAAGTGGAAACCGAAATTCTTAGAGAGAGAGAGGGTTGGGCTGCAATTAATGAGGGGAAAAGCCTTCTTCAAGGCTTTTATACCACGAGTGATATTCGGGTTCGTTTCGTTTGCTCGGTTCGCGTTTTCGAAACGTTACGCGTATTTTACGCGTTTTAAATAAAATAGTTATTATTCTCATCATTTTGATGAGTTTCAAAATTGTAAAAATGTAAAATAAATTATTTTACTTATTTTTACTTTTCGTTCGTTGTCAGACCGTTAAACAAATATAATTACGTGTATACCCGCAATTGCGTACGTTTTTCGATCGTATTATTTATTTACTGTCGTTTAATCATAATTATAAGTTCAACATTCGTATCGTTATGGATCGTCACCCATAATTATACTCAGTCTCGCTTACGTATTACGATTTTGTTTAATTTCTTCGTTTGTCATACTATTCGTCTAAGCACTACGCACTAACTCTACCCCATTACACCGAACGCAGTATATGTATAGGGCATACCCAGAGTCCAGCTACCTGCCTTATCTGACGCCGCCCCACCACTGTTTCGATATAATACGATACTGTTGTTGCCTAGAGAAATCGACTGTAAATAAATAATACATATTTGTTCCTATTTAATAAGATCCTGTAACACACAAACACATATATGAACACTTGAATCACATTGACATACTGAATGTAATACACATTGCACTAACACTGTCTATGACTGCTATGACTATATGCACAGCTGTTACAACTAATGTTCTCTCCTGACAGCAGTAGACTCTGAACCAGACAAATAGCAGTAGCAAACAACAAGACTTCTATCTGGTTCCTATATCTTTGTAATCATACATAGATCATAAGCTTTGTGATATTGTACTCTTTGATTGATTGATTGATTGACTGGTATATTATGATCCTGATAACCGTTGAATAACTTGTTCTTATGTTTAAAAGTATTGCACGGATCCTGATCGAATACGTAGTTTAATTTTTTTGATTTGTTATCCCTAGAAGCTGCGAACCTTATGGTTCGTATACCCTAGGTTCGGCTATATTCTCCCAAGGTTCGTAGACCTAAGGTTCGGCTCCTTAGGTTCGCCCAATCCTAGAGGTTCGTTCGCTTCTAAGGTTCGCCAGGACTTATAGGTTCGTCACCTCTTTGGTTCGCCAGAACCAGAGGTTCGTCTGGATAAAGGTTCGTTCCTCAGGTTCGCCAGAACCTAGAGGTTCGTCTGGATAAAGGTTCGTTCCTCAGGTTCGCCAGAACCTAGAGGTTCGTTCACCTCTCAGGTTCGCCAGAACCCGTAGGTTCGTTGCCCTGCAGGTTCGTCTAAGGAAGGTTCGTAAAATAAAATATTTTACTTATTTTTTATGTTTCGTTCGTTGACAAACCGTTAAACGACTAAGATTACGTGTATACCCGCAATCGCGTACGTTTTTTCGATCGTATTATTTTTTATTTATTGTCGTTTACTCGTAATTATAAGTTCGACATTTGTGTCTTATGGATCATCACCCATAACTATACTCAGTCTCGCTTACGCATTACGATATTGTTTGATTAATTGTTTGTCATACTATTCGTCATAACACTATGCACTAACACTATCCTTACACCAACGCAGTATATGTATTGATACCCAGAGTCCATATACCTGCCTTATCTGACGCCATCCCACTGTTTCGATATAATACGATACTGTTCTTGCCTAGCATGATCGACTGTAAATAAATAATACATACTTGTTCCTAATTAAAGAATGCCTATAACACACAAACACATATATGAACACTTGAATCACATTGACATACTGAATGTAATACACGTTGTACTATCACTGTTTTGACTGTTATGACTATATGAACAGATGTTACAGTCTCCCCTAGTTAAGGGAATTTCGTCCCGAAATTAACTAGCCGAAGGTACTGTAAAAGATGAGGGTATTTAAGCTTCATCTGGTCTTCACGTTCCCAGGTGAACTCAGCACCACGTTTTCCCTGCCATCGTACCTTTACGATCGGGATATGGCTACGTTTGAGTTTCTTGACTCCATGATCCATGATTTCAACCGGACGTTCTATGAATTGGATGTTGTTTGGAACCTGAATGTCTTCCAGTGGATTTGAAAATGATGATCTGCTAGGCATTTCTTAAGATTCGATACATGAAATGTATCGTGAACATTGCTTAGCTCCACTGGAAGTTTGAGTTTGTAGGCTACAGGACCAATCCTTTCAGGACTCAAAAGGTCCAACGTACCTTGGTGCAAGTTTCCCTTTCTTCCCAATTGGACAACGCCTTTCCAGGAAAACTTTGAGTAAGACTCGGTCACCAACTTGAAACTCAAGTGGTTTCCGACGACGATCGGCATAGCTCTTTTGTCTATCCCTTGCGGCCTTAAGCCGTGATTGAATGATTGTGATCTTGTCGGTTGTTTCTTGAATGAGTTCAGGTCCTACGACCTGTGAGTCACCAACCTCGGTCCAACAGACCGGTGATCGGCACTTCCTACCATATAAAGGTTCGAATGGTGCACATTGAATGCTTGTATGGTAGCTATTGTTGTACGAAAACTCGATAAGTGGAAGATGAGTGTCCCAACTCCACCGAAGTCTATCACACAAGAACGAAGCATGTCCTCGAGTGTTTGGATAGTCCTTTCGCTTTGACCGTCAGTTTTGGGGATGATACGCCATTCTAAGATTAACACGAGTTCCCAAAGCCTTTTGCAATGATTTCAAAAGCGAGAAGTAAAAAGACTATCACGATCAGAAATGATTGATGTTGGAGTACCATGACGAGCGATGATTTCGTTTATGTACAATGTGGATAACTTCTCCATTTTGTAATCCTCTCGGATTGGGAGAAAATGAGCAGATTTGGTGAGTCGATTGACGATCACACCAAATCGAATCATAACCCCGCGGAGTTCTCCGCAACTTGGTTATGAAATCCATGGAAATTTGTTCCCATTTCCATTGAGAATTTCAGGTTGCTGCAGAAGTCCAAGGCTTTTGATGTTCTGCTTTGACTTTGGAACATGTTAGACATTTCCCCCATATAATGCTATGTCTTTCTTCATTCCCGGCCACCAGTAAGATGCCCGCAAGTCTTTGTTACATCTTATCTGCTCCAGGATGAACTGAGTATCGTGACTTATGAGCCTATCACAGATGAGTGTGCGCAATTCTTCTGACTTTGGAATCCAGATGCGGCCATTGAGGTATAACAATCCATCAGATCGAGGTTCTAGTTTCTTCTTCTCAATTCCGCTGTCTAAGTCTGTTTTC
>SZYD01002262.1:0-43110 GCA_009363875.1 Mikania micrantha | reverse complement strand
AACCTGAACCGTTATTGAAAAAATGGGTTCTGCCCCCCGTTTTTGATAACTGAATATGTTTACCATTTAACGAGCCACCCCCTTCTTTTACAACAATTTGGGCCATGGTTTTTTAGTGGCTGGCAAGAACACGAGGCCTTATAATATTTATATGAAGTTTGAATTTGTTTTTAACTTCATAAAAAATACATACCTTTCATAACGTATTCATAAATATTGTTACATTTACACATATTTTAACAAATTTTGTAAAGTTAGTTAACTGTAAAGTTGAAAGAAGTATATTAGTACCAATTATACAATAATATAATGGGAACACATGTAACCATGAGCAATTATAGATTACCAATACTTATTAAATAATTCGATAGAAACTTATTTATGGATTATAGTATGGATCATATGTTTGTTAGAGTATTATTTAAGCAATCCATATCCCAATTCTAAATCTAATCCCTTTGTATTCATCTTGCTTAAACCTTGTAAAAGGATTACTTTTTAAATTTATATTATCAATATAATAAAGTTGAGTTCCAAATATCCAAATTAAAAATATTAGACATGAAGAGGTGTCGAAGAGGGATTGAGCAATGTTTTATTGTAATTTACTGGCTTTTTTGCCTATAAGATTTGTTTTATTTTGTTATGTAGCTTGTTGATCAAAATGTATAATAAGGGGGAAAATAGACAAAAAAACCTCACTACAAAATATCTATACTCTATAATAAATAACAATTTTGCTACATGTCACATTCTCACTACTATTATTAAATGTCACTTTCTTACACTACTATTATCATTTGTTCATTTCTTATCGTTCCATTTATTCTCTCTCCTATTAAATAATTATATTCACTCTCTTATTAAATAACTAGGTTATTACCCCGCGTATTACACGAGTTGATCATCAATGAAATTTAATTATATTATTTTTTTTAAACACTGATTTTTTCAATGTTTGTTTCCTTGAATATTTTATATTTTAAAATATTTTTTTTAAAACTTTTATATTTTATAATAAATTTGTTTTTTAAACGTGTTTTTTTAAAATTAATATATTTTTAATGTATTAAAAAATATTTTTTACCTTAAAAAATGTATGAAAGAATATTTAAGATTTAATATTATTATTTAATAAGAGGTGTATTTAATAGGAGAGAGAAGCGGGAAATCAAAGTTAAAAAGTTCTAAGAACGCGTCATGTGTCCTTATAAACCTTGATTTATTAGTATACATAGATTATAATACTTTCCAATTAAATAAATTCTATTTAATTCTCTATCCTATTAAATAATTATATTTTCTCTCTTATATATTAAATACATTCTTTCTTTTACCAAATATTATAATACTAATAACTAATATATTATTTATCTTTTTATTATAAAGCACACTTAAAATTTTTTTATAAAATACGAAATTTTCTAAAATCAAAGTTTAAAGTAAGAAATATTTTATTTTCAAAAAACAAAATTTATGTAAAAAACAAATTATCTTAAAAAATGACTTTTCTAAAAATAAAATATATTATAAAATGAGTTTTTAAACAATGAGATTTTTTCATCAAATGACATTTTTAATTTATTTGAAAGCTGAAGTAATAAAAATGATAGAGAAAGTTATATTTTTGGTCAGTTATGTTTAACGCTAATTTTAATTGGTCCGTTTAACTTTAATAATTACAAAAATTATATTTTACATTATTGATTTATAACAGTTAGCTTTTAATATAATAAAACTGAAGTTCTCAATGTTATTTATTTCAAAAATATCAATTATTACATATTAAAAGGTCATATAGCATTTGTATAATGATTAAAGTTTTTAATTATTTTTTTATTACCTAAAATATTTATTAATAGGTAAATTAATCATTTTATATCAAAATATCGTTTTCTAATTGCTAAATTATTATTACTAACTATTTATATTTTATATTAAATATGTGTAATACACGGGTTAATAACCTAGTATTTTATATAATAAATCCATAGTTTTGTTTACTTGTAATCAGTGTTGTAAAAATCGGCCTAGGCGGCCGCCTAGGCGCCCATCTATTGTCTAATTTTTGGCCTACGCGATGCCTAGGCGCTAGGCGGTGCTAGGCAGCCCGATCAGGTTTTTATTTTTTTATTTTTTTTTTTCATTTTTTTGACTTTTTTTGACTTTTTTATGGTAAAAAGGGACCAATTTCATGATTATTTAGACATTTCTCTACCGAAAAGCTTTAATATGTCTCTAAAACATCGAATCCAGGCAGTTAACATCGAAATTTATCTCTAAACTTTGAACTCAGTGTTTAAGTTTGCACTTTAAAGTGTTTTTTTAGTATATTTAAGTATATTTTTTAAAATTTTTTGAAATATTATATTAAATTATTGATATTGATGTGTGTATATAATATATATTTGTAAAATTACATATAAAAATTCCAATCTGCCTAGTGCCGATTAATCCCTAGGCGGTACCTCACCGCCCGACTAGCGCCTAGCGATTTTACAACCATGCTTGTAATGAAATAAAGCATTTTTAGCTTGTTTTCGGTCTTAAATTTGAAGCATTTCATTTATTAACATATATAATTAATAAATTTGATCAATTATTATATTAATTTATTTTTTAAAAGTTTGTAAATTATAGATACAATCAAATAATTAAATGATGACTATCTTATACTTTCAATATAAAGTAATAACTAGTAATTGGTAAATTTAATACTTAGATTAAATTTTGATCATTTATAAAATAAATTGTTAACTATAAAAATAATCATCTTATTATTGATGAGAATATTAAAAAATAAAACAAATTTATTTCATGTGTAGTAAACTAGTAACAATATTAAATGTTAGTAGATAAATGATTTTACTTATTCAACAAATATAATAAAATCCAGAAATTAAAATATATATTCATACATATGATTTCTTTTTTTGAACAACGAATTTTGTCAAATGGTTATTATGTAGTATAGCTTTGTCTAGCTAAGTCCAATAGTTAAGCACAAAAGTTTTGTCATAAAAGGTTAAAAATTACAAAAATAGTAAAATGGAAAATCAAGCATACCATATATTTATTTTGGTAGAGGCATTGCTTCTTATGAAGGAGGTCTTGGGTTCAAATCCAAACGAATGGAGAATATTGGGTGTAATTTAGGAGTAAGAGTAGGAGTAGGATAGTATGGCCGTTCAAAAAATATATATATTTATTTTAGGTTTGACTCCCCATCAATGACATTTAATTTTGCAGTATGGATTTTCTAAACATCACTATCTAGCCTAGAATTGCTCTGCTCAAGATTATCAAATCATATGACTTTTTGGAAATTTTATCATGGATAATCCATTATTACATGGGAATGACCACTTAAAATCACTCTACAAAGATCGATGTTGATTTTTGCATGTATGCAAACTCCACAGATATATTGGAAAGGTATCATAGATAATACATTAATAACAAGCAACTTACCGCCAACGTGGGACTAGCCTACTTGGTAGAGTCTTGCCTCTTAGAATGGGAGGTCATGGGTTCAATCCCATGCAAATGTGTAATTATGGTGTAATTTAGGTGGAGAGTAAGTTTAGCCGTTTAAAAAAAAAAAACAACCAACTTACCAAGTATGTATAATAAAATGAACTAAAATGTCAACAGATATCCTTTGTAAATGAGCTTGAGAATCCAATACATAGTTTCTTTGGTGGGTCTGGCATGGCTCGTGTGAGGTGGGGCATGACATGACCCCATAACTATTTTTGACACAATTAGCGGGCCCATGGTTGTAGTACTTGACGGGGCATGCCTGACTTTGAGCACAAGATCATGCTTGGTTGGGCACAAGATGATGTTGGTTCACAAGTTTTTATCTTCTAGTTTAAAGGCATGGGAACATGCCTTGTAGTGCATTAGGTGTGCTACACTACAACAATAAGCATCTACTTCGACGATGGCAACAGCGACGACCAGTGTCGTTTCTAAAACTTGGACTATAGCGACAACTTGCCGTCGCAATAGATACGGGTGGAAGATAAAAGTTTTCGCGGTTGAGGGAAAACTATTGGCACGACTTGTGACGACTTGTCGTCGCTATAGGTCAATTTAATTTTTTTTTCCATTTATCTTTAATTATTAATTCTGATAATAAATGAATAGTATTTAAAATTTAAAGCACGTTTATATTTTTTCCCTAAAAACTTTTTTCCTATTGCTAGTGCTAGCCTATCTCAGTAGCTTGTATTTTCTTATTTTTCTTTGCTTCTTTTAATTTTTCGTTTGATTATCAAAATACAATGTTCTTAAAAAATTCTAAGTAACTGATTAATGACGTAACATATCAGATTTCTCAAAAAAAAAAAAAAAAAAAGATGTAAACGATGCGAAGTTGATGTGTAATCTACTCATGACTATGTCAACCATGTCCCCATGGTTTTGGGGTTTTTTTTAAAAAGTCATCAACAACTCTAAAAAATAGACACAATATGTCAAATAAATTAAACCACACACTAGTGGAGTGTGAAAATACCCCCATAATTTTGAACTTCTATAAGTGGACTTCATTTTGGTAAACACCAATTTTCTTTCATGTTTAGCCATAACTTTGCCAACTGCTTCCACATCACCGTGGGTCCGGTTAAAATTCCATTTTTAAAACTAGTCCATGTCTCTGCTTGAATAGCGTAGGGACCGGGTGGGAGTCTTTGGCTCGACCTGTGACACTAGGTCTAAGGAGTTAGATGCTAACCATTAAGCCAACACCAACCTTGGTTTACAGATCGTTTCAATATATATATATATATATCTGTATGCATGGATTTAAGATGCATCAATTAATAACTCGTCTAAACTTGTATATATAGAAAGAAATAATTTGCTTAACTGCTATTTTATCAATCAATAATGATAATACATACATGCATATTGGTGGTCTTTAGATTACAACTTCACCTTTATATGTTGAAAATCTTGATTGTCTCTAGTAAAATTTTTCAATATTTCCCCTTAAACTTTAAATTTCTAAGTGTTTATTAATAAAATCAAGTTGAAAAAATCCAACCAATAATTTAAACCCTTTAAAACCAAGTTTAGGATTGAATATAATATGTCAAACCACTCTAGCCCATTTTAAACAACTTCGTTATTAATTTTAATAACGTATTAACATAATACTTAAAGGCAGATTTATGTAACCAGATTGGTTATGAAATTTAAGCAATAGTTATATTTGTTTTGTATCCAAAAAGTTACTTAAGAAGTCTCAATATACGTTTTGAATAAATATAAAAATGAAATATTATAGTGAACAACTTTAAATGTATTGTATTTTTATTATACATTTGTATATGAAATTTGGTTTACTTTTTTTTAGCGAAAAAAATATTTTGTAAAACATACGTAACATCTGAGCGCAACGTTACGTATTTTTACGTACGTGGGTTTAAAATTTTTTTAAATATCCACTCGGCATTTTATTATTATTATTTTTTTTGTAAAAATGTGCCAAATAATTTAAAAAAAAAAACGTTGTTTTACATTATTTTTGCATGGTTTTAATGATTTTCACGCTAAGATAGAGTTTTCAAATTACCTTTCTCTTTTTCATAATTATACATATAGTTATATTTATTATGCAACTATATATACATTTTATTATACTAGACTTGTTTAGACTCGTGATCAATCAAGCTCAATGCATGAAATTAAGATCTGAAAATACTTGTTAAATGAGCTTCAACTCGAACTCATTTTAGTATAAACTCTTTTATTTTTATTCATCATTATCTTTTTTTGATTTGTGCTTGTGCAAACATGATAGACAATCCAATAAAATTTATTATATGTATTATTTCAAGATCATATTTTATAACCATATCTTGTTACATGTGAAATTTTTGTATAAATTAGAGGCCTTAGAATTTAGAAGACTCTAATTAAATCATTGCTTGAGTTGTTTGATTCATTAAAACAGCCCCGCATTTAAGCTCAACTTGGTTCATGTCATTTACCTCAAACTAATTTAATCTAAACTTAGTTTCGTACAATTTACGCCTTTAAACACATTAATTCACTTCAACGAAAATCGCCTACTGCGACGACAAAAGTCGTCGCAATAAACCCAGAAAATCGTCGCTATAGGCTATAGTGACGACATGTCGTCGTCCACTATGTCGTCCCAATAGCTTAGTCGCTATTACGATGACAAATTGTCGCTATAAAAGTCGTCCCAATAGATTAATCTGTAGCGATGACCTGTTGTCACTATAGATGAATTTTAAATATTTATTTTTGATTTATTTTTTATTCTTTTTATTAATTAAAAAAGAAATTATTTTTGGAAGATGAAAGTCAAAATGTCAAACCTGTGCTTATAAAGACGACATGTCATCGTTGTAGGTCAGTCAAAAAGTCAGCATTTAGGGTATAGCGACGTTATGTCGTCGCTATAGCCCTAATTAATTTTTTCAATATTTTTTTTGTATTCTGAATTTACTTGTTTTAAACATGTTTAAACAAATATACCTGCTGCAGAATAACAATTTACCTGTTTTCAAACATCAAAATACATTCAAACATCCAAATATTTACATCCAAACCTAAAAGTTATAGAATTGTTCAACAAAACAACCAAACATAACAAGTTCAAGTAACCAAACATAACAAGTTCAAGTTATCGAATTGTTTATCAATCAACCAAACAACCAACCCACCATAACAAAGTTATAATTGTTTTAAAGTCATCTGCAGCCAAACCCAAGCGTAAGTTCCTGGGTTCCTTAGCAAAATTAGGATATCTATTATCAAATTTTTGTCATGCCTTCCCATCAACCGGATGACGCATCATACCGTCTGTTGAGCTTCCGATATTATGCCATATCATATCTTTCGCGGTGAATCTAGAACTAAACCTTCGTCTAAGACGTGAAGTTAAAGGAAAGTAACGCAATACTTTTTGTGTTACTTTCTTTCCCTTTGTGTTTTTGTCAACCCATCTGCTCTCATTACAAACTAGACAATTTTGCATGTGAGAATTCTCTTTCCAGAATAAAGCACAATCATTAATGCAAGCATGTATAGACTAATATCCTAAACCAATTTTTCTTAGTTTCTTCTTAGTTTCATAATGTGATACTGGAATCTTATTTTCTTTCGGGAATGAAAATCTTAAAAACTCTAAAAGTTGGTCAAAAGAACTATCAGTCCATTTATTAACAACTTTAATATGCATTAATTTTACCAAAAAGTTTAGGGAAGACATCCAATTACAACTATGGTATAGCTCAGTATTAAGCTCCTTAAATAATGCATCAAACTCCGTGTTTAAACCATCTCCATACTCATTTATATTTTCGTCATATGTATTTTGCTCAGCCATGACATTATCAAGTGCATCAAACATCTCATTATTTGTCAGTGGAGGATTATGTGTGTTCGAAGCCCACAGTCTTTCAATCTCTGAAGCATTAGAATATTTCTCACCATGATATACTCATGTTGTATATGACTGTATAAAACCACGGTCATGTATATGGGCATAAATTGTAGCCAAATTCTGGAGTGATCGATTAGAATTTGCACAACTTTTACATGTGCAATACCCTTTACCTTCACCATTGACATGGTTCTTTACAACCTCCATAAACTTCGCAAGTTAATCCAACTTTTATCAACTTCCATGTTAGTTATCAACACATAAACCTAAATATGCATATCTAAATGAAATTTATAAACACATAAACATAAACATACTTATAAAAAGTCAGTGTTACAAATGAAACATAAACAACACATACAACATACCTAAACATGTGCATACAAATGAAATTCATTCATCACATAAACCTAAACATGCATATCTAAATGAAATTTATAAACACATAAACATAAACATACTTATAAAAAATCAATGTTACAAATGAAACATAAACAACACATACAACATACCTAAACATATGCATACAAATGAATTTCATTCATCACATAAACCTAAACATGCATATCTAAATGAAATTTATAAACACATAAACATAAACATACTTATAAAAAGTCAATGTTACAAATGAAACATAAACAACACATACAACATACCTAAATATAGGCATACAAAGGAAATTCGTTCATCACATAAATTGTAACATGCATATCTAATGAAATTTATAAACACATAAACATAAACATACTTATAAAAAGCATGGTTGTAAAAATCGGCCTAAGCGGCGCCTAGCCGGTAACTGTCTCGATTTTGGCCTAGGCGGTACCTAGGCGCTAGGCGGCCTTCTTAGATTTTTATTTTTTTTTCATTTTTTTGACTTTTTTTGACTTTTTTATGGTAAAAGGGGACCAATTTCATGATTATTTAGATATTTCTCGACCAAAAATCATTAATATGTCTCTGAAACATCGGACCCAGCCAGTTAAACATCGAAATTCATCTCTAAACTTTGAACTCAGTGTTTAAGTTTGAACTTTGAAGTATTTTATTTAGTACATTTAAGATTATTTTTTAAATTATTTGAAGTATTATATTAAATTATTGATATTAATGTGTGTGTATAATATATATTTGTAAAATTACATATAAAAATTCCAATCCGCCTAGCGCCGATTAATCTCGATTAATCCCTAGGAGGTCCCTTGCCGCCCGACTAGCGCCTAGCGACTTCTACAACTATGATAAAAAGTCAATGTTACAAATGCAAATGAAACAACACAAACAACACACCTAAACATATGCATACAAATGAAATTCATTCATCACATAAACCTAAACATGCATATCTAAATGAAATTTATAAACACATAAACATAAACATACTTATAAAAAGTCAATGTTACAAATGAAACATAAACAACACATACAACATACCTAAACATATGCATACAAAGGAAATTCGTTCATCACATAAATTGTAACATGCATATCTAATGAAATTTATAAACACATAAACATAAACATACTTATAAAAAGTCAATGTTACAAATGCAAATGAAACAACACATACAACATACCTAAACATATGCATACAAATGAAATTCAATCATTAAATACACTTAAACATGCATATCTAAATGAAATTGAAAAATCACATAAACATCACATAAACATGTACAAAATATATAATTAAAACCATCCAACATGCATATTTAAATGTAAATGAACTATCCCATAAACCTAAACTTTACATAAACATAAACAACATATATAATTGAAACCATCCAACATGCATATCTAAATGTAATTGAAACATCACATAAACCTAAACATCACATAAACATAAACAACATATATAAATGAACTATATAAAATGCATCTTACCTAAGCATACATGTATAATTGACAAAAAAAAAAAAACTAACATGCACTTGATGAATCATTTGTCTTGAACATACAAAGATACATACACACACATAAAATTAACCTAGCTACACATAAAATTAAATTTATAAAACATAATGAATCATTCAAACATTTACATTATATAAAACTAACATACACATATAAAATAAAATTTCTAAAACATAATAAACATCAAATTATCATTTTACAAAATTAAAATTGAACAAAAAAACATACCTTTGTTGAAAACCTAGTCCCAAATCTTCTTTGAACACGAAATCAATGGTAGAATAACATGTAAAATTCAATAAACATATAGAATGTGAGAAACCCTCGTAAAAATTCCATGAACACAACAAAATTAACTAAAAATGGAAAAAAATACCTTTGTCAAATAAATTGTTCCAAAACGTCTTTGAGCACGAAATTTGTGGTATAACAACATATACAACACAATGAACATATAGAAAGTGAGAACCCTCATACAAACTACAAAAACACCACAACAATTGGAAAAAAATTACATACCAATGTAAATAATACGTCTTTAACAACCCTTTGAACATATAATCACCCCAAGATCATCAAAAACCTTTGAAATCGGCCATGGGAGGGGAGAAAATGGGTTTTTCGGAGTTTCCAGCGAAAATGAAGAGATTCTGCGATTTTGGGTATATAAAGTCTATAGCGACGACATGATATAGACCTTGAGGAAACGACGCCGTTTGTCTTTTGTACGATGAAAAAACTTTTATTTTTATAATATTTGGCTATAGCGACGACATGTCGTCGCTGATTCTTAGTATTGTTTTTTTTTTAAATTTTAATAAACGTTTAATGAACGAAGGAATAAGAAAAAAGGGGGAAAATAAATTACTTATAGTGACGACATCTCGTCCCTACAGGTTTTCAGCAAAAAGCGTCATTTTTTTTCAAAGCCCGCCCTTTTCGGATAAGTCTATAGCAACGACTTGTAGTCGTTATAGCTCAAAAAGTAGAAAAAGTAAAATTCAGCCTACTGCTACTACATGTCGTCCCTATAGGTCTCGCCCTTTTATATGTAGATTCTTGTAGTGATTAAGTCTTCTGATATGTACGTTTGTGTAAGGTGTTTTCTATATAGACACAAAATTTCTTCGCCTAAAACGAATATTGGTCAATGTATTGGAAGTCCTCTTCCAAGCTAGAATCCAACATGTCTACAGGAGTTGGGTGTGAACATGTTTTTTTGTAATTTCCAATAGTTTTAGCATCCAAGCATATGAAAAGTAGTTTAAATAGGAAATTTTTCAAAAAGATGATAATAATATTTTGACTATAGATGTACACTAATTAATTAAACTATGATTACCTTTGAAAGGACTAATTAAATCTTTATATTTTTTTATATATAATCTTCAATAACATAATTCAAGATTAGCACATCTTATAGTTGGATGAACTATATCAGTGATAAACAAAAAAAAAATTGGTGAACGTCACCATTAAGCGCCCCTCACTGACCGGTCACACGACCAACAAGAGGGAGGTAAATCGCATGACCCATGGAAAAGTACTAACTTAAAAAGTGCTAACATACATTCTTAATCGACTAACTTAATCTACCACAATTGTGTAAGAATAAATGTAGGCCAAACATTCTTTTAGAGGACCACAAAAGGAAGGCTATTGGTGTGTGAAGAGTATGAAAACAAGACTAAAATCAAGTAAAGTCTTAATATATAGAGTATTAGAGATAGGCGAATGCAAGTCATATTCTTATTTTTACAGGATAAACTACCTAATATTGTATAGAGAATATATATGATGTGACGTAAGTATCCAGACTCCAGAGTACTTATTTATTTCAACTTAGAAGGAATAAACCAAACTATCTAGCGAGCAACACAAACTAACAAACCAATTTTACCAATTAAAGCGTTTTCTGCGTCAGTTTTGTTAACTTATTTTACACAGTGTTACAAAATTTTCTTAAAAAACTTCTTCGTGTTATTTTTAGTTTTTTTTATAAAAATAAGCCAAATAATGTTACAAATCTGTAAAAAATAAAAAAAAAAGAACTTTTTTACATAGTTTTTCTATGATTTTTCATGGTTTCACATCTAAAAGTGGTTTTCAAATTATCTTTTTTTATTATATATATATATAGAAACCTAAATAGCTCTTACAAGATCAACTTAAATTTTTGAATTTTTTTTCATTGTTTTTATTATACATGTATAAGAAGATGTTATTTTATGTTTATTGGCTAATACACAAATATCTATATGTTCCGTGTGTATGTGTGTGTATATGTGTATTACCAACACCATTAAAACTATATATTGATCCTTTCTTCTTGGTATTATAGTATATTTATCAAACTCTAAGCTGGTGCAACGAAAGTAAGTATGAATATTAACGCTTAAAAAAGGTTTTTAAGTTAGTGGGACTGGGGAAAATCCAAATTTAATTAACTAAAACCATAATTTGACTTTGTTTAAATATCTGAAACCTTTGACTTAATTTGTTCCAAAATGTGAAATCTTGACTTGGCTACTCACCAACCTCCCATCGTTCACAACTTCAACTCGTTTTTTTTCACTCTGAAGTTGGTAAATTTGTATAAAAAAATCTTTAATTTATTTTAACTATAATTATCTTTCATTTTTTGACCTTTTTATGTAATATTTAACAACCAACTACTCGAACTCTTATTATAAATATATATAAATTAGAAAAACAAAAACAAAAAATGAATACCTTCATAGTTTTCATAAACACATATATATTAGCTCAAAATTTGATAGATGAGTTAAGTTTTAATAAAATAGGAAAAGTCACTTCATTAAACGGTTTTTGTTTTTGTTTTTCTTATTATATATTATTACCTGGCCTCGGCCCTAGCTTATATTTTTTTTGAATGGTAAAGGTCTCAATCGTGTGAGCCCACTGTTTCCAGGACATATCTCCCAATCTCCCATATTTTGATATAACATAATTGTAAGCATTCAACGGTTTAGAAGTTAGAACATGACTAAATCCATGGAGATTGAAGTTTTAGTTAAGTCATTAGTTATATTTATTTGGTATATATACAACAGTCAAAAACATTAATGGGTGCATCTTCTTCCTTCAACTTGACGTACAAGCTAGCTAAGGTTATAATATATTACGAATTTCTTTAAATTATAAAGAATACACTTATGATAAAAACATTTTTCATGATAAATTAAAGTCAAAACTTATCATTTAGATGTTGAAAATATTTCTAGATAATAATATTAGAAAACATATCAAATACTTTTAATTACGATGTTATATCAAAATTAATTGTTGATCATGTTTCTGCTAAAACATGTTATGTTAGTTAAGGGACATGCTTATACAAGCGGATTATATTAACTTCTAATTATTAGACCGACTATTGATCGTAATATGTTTGGTTTGTTTTGGAATATATAACAAATTTATATTTATATTTATATTTATATTTATATTTATATTTATATTTATATTAAGTAGTGCGGTAATGGATACACCAAATTCAGTTTTTCTAATTTATATGTTATAATATGAGTTTAATTTTTTATACCAATAAACGAAAATAAAAATAACTATATTAAACAATATAGTTATTATTTCTCTCATATTAAATAATTTATATTAAAAAATAATTTATTTTTCTCTAATATTAAATTATTTTATATATTTATTAATTAAATAATAATTAATTATTTTCTACCTTATGTATACTTTATGTATATTTAAGTTATATAATATTTTTATAACTATATTTTTTTTAATTTTTCACTTATACTAACTTATTATTATTATTTATTGATCCAGTCACAAGTAATACACATGTTCTAGCCTAGTTTGATATATATAATTACAAGATACATATCATAAGCATACATGAATACTAAAACTAAATAAACCTTTCAAAAAAAAACTAAAACTAAATAAACAATATGTGGATAGATAATAGATTGCCTAATCATCCGGACAGCCGTGTATGTGATGTTACCGGTTGTAGAGCAAGTGTCATCATCTGTTTATATTGTCAAACTATTTTATATAAAAAATAAGTAAAACAATTACATTAGGTTAGAAAATATATTAATAATGATTTTAATGAGAAATAATCAACCAATGTGGAAATTTTGGTGAGTTTGACTGTTTGAGATATAAAATTATCATTAAGAAATGTGTTCATGTTGACTTGTTCAAAGTACACCACCATATATGATATATCTGCTCGTTGACTTGTTCAACGAAAGGTCAACACATCAAAGAGTTAAGTTATTATTAAACTAGCTAGTTCATTTTTAACGTCCTTTAAATCACGTATTTTGGATATTTTATAAAGTAGAAGCAACATGTATCATTTCGATTATATTTTATTATTAACTAAATAAAGTACATGCATTTATTGGCGAAGGATAACAGGGGTTGTTAAGGGGGTGACTGTCAAGGACGAAGGATCTAATGGGCCATGGGTGACTCCGGCCTCTGCTGTTTTTCGGCTCAGAAGCAGGTATGTAGTAGAATTTGGTCGGAAAATTTTACGGCCCCTTTGGTTTTTCTTCCTAAAAATCCTTGGGCCCCCTTGGTTTCTAAAAAAAAAATACTAAAGTTAAGCTAGAATATTAAAAATACGTTTAAGTATTTAACGGTTTACTGTTTAAACTCATTTTTCAGTTAAATATAAGTATAAAGCTTAATTTATAAAAAGGTTAAAGCTTGAAGGGGCAATATGTAAATTTTAACTTAAAAAAAGGGTGAATAAACGTAAGAATAGGGCTAGTCGATTAGAAGTTTGGGAAAAAAAATCACGCACAGCCGCACGTATCGATCTTCAATTCATAAGGTAATCTTCGAATTCGATCCTCAGTTCGTAAATTATAGCTTGTGTTTGAGTACTTCTAACTTCTGGTTCACGATTCAAGCAATTAGATTGACTGATTGACTCCATTAACCCATTAATCCATACGCATTCGTCCCATTAATCACGCATTCACGCACATACGAATTCGTCCCATTCATCCATTATTGTTACGAATTCACGCAATTAGTTTGAGTACTTTGTTGATTTTTATGTGTATGATAGATGATTGATGGCGAATTTGAGGTAGAACTCAACTTAGGGTTTATGATTGATACTGGATTTTAGAAATATGAATTAGAAAATTTGATTGAGTTTATGTCTTATGTTTACTAGATTGATTGAGTTTTTGATTTCTTTTTATTAGATATATCATGAAAAAGACAAAAACTCTTCATTCCTTTTTCAAAGAAAGGATGATGATCCTGATAAACAACATAGTAAACGTCAAAAAGCTTCAACAAGTGAGCCTCAAGCCCCTCAAGAGATTGGAAATCAACAAGAGGGGATTTTCAGCAATGAAGATTATCAAGAATCACCTTCGCAATAAAATGTCGGATGAGTATCTTGCGGATTCCTTGTTGAATTATATTGAAAAAGAAATTGCTGAGAAGTTTGATTCAGACTCTATCATTGATGAATTTAAAGAGCTTAAGGGTCGGCGAGCTGAGTTGTAGTTTATCTTCTAGGTACTTGCTCTTTTATCTTAAACATTTTATCTTTTTGTTTGTTAAAAACATTTTCTATTTTGTTTGTTGATTTCCTTGTTTTTTAAATTATATCTTTAAAGTATTTAATTGTTTTACCCGACCCGAATGGCCGACCCAATATAAGAAACATAGCAATAGGAAAACAAATATTGGCCCGTGGCTTTCGGCCCCCCTACCGAAAAATTTCAAGCTTCGTCCCTGGCGACTGTCCCCTCTTTTTCCAGTCTGTAGTGTTAATTTTTCGACCGAAATATTGTTTTTGTTTTAGTTATTGGTTCCATAACTCGTTTTAAAAAATTAACATGTGACTAGGACTACTTTTGATATGTGTGATGTTATGGGACCGTAATATGGACAAAAACGACGCAGGCGACGAGCTTTCATGTTGTGAGAAACAACGTTCGTTGATATGCCCAAGTGCCCGATTCTTGGGTCGGATTCTCTCATATGAAGATTAAATGGTGAATCTTATCATTAGACATCTCTCACTGACCGGTCCCACTCATATGGAGATTAGTTTTTGGTGTTTACGGTTTGGGTTAACATCGTCGGAAAAATGTTACAAAAATGGCAAAGATCACACCTTCCTAGTGATAACTTCCTATTTTTTGGTAACTAGTGTTGCATGGAGGGGATGTGTCTCGGTAGTTTGTTGCATGAGATAGTGCGCAATCATAAACATTTGAGTTGTGACGTATAAAAATAAGAAAAAAAATATTGACTGGTAATGTATATTTTCACTAAAAATATTCACATTATCTAATTTTTATTATTTCAAATCAGATATATATATTATGTGTAAAGATATGATGTATGTCGTCATTGTTAAAGGAATTGCCAGTTTATAAACTAAATTTGTTTGAAACAAAATTAGTCCAACTATTGTTAATTATACCTCTTCTTAACAAGTATACAAATATAAATGTTCAAAAACAAGCACTAAAAACATGAAAATAAATCTAAAAATTTGTCGATTATACATATATATTACTCTAAAATTACCCAATCATAAAAGCAACCATCACCCTGTTATACTACATGGAAGTGTATACTAATTGTTAACGCACACAACGATTAAAACAAAGTTAGATAAACTTAAAATTAGAATATATCCGAAAAAGCGTAAACCGTAAGTTTTCGGGTTAAAAGAAGAAAATAGCATAAACATATGAATCTATTAATTAAACTTATAGATAAAAAATTAACAATAAAAAAGTAAAAATGAAAAGAAACTTAAACATCAGTTTTCCTAAAAAAATGGAAAAGCTTTGCTATGGTTTAAACAAAATGCAAATTTTTATAATTTATTTAATGTAGACTTTTTTAACTCAACAAGATTTGATGGACATATTTTACATTTAACATTCCATGATCATTTTTTATTATCTCTCTCAAATGGTAACAATTTTTGAAGTATAAATATCAATGTAATGTAAGAGAAGATTGCACATCTTGTATGCATTTACACATGCTATAATTTCTTTTACTTTTAAAATTATTATTGCTTTCTCTTATAATCATTTTTAGAAAGGTTATTAAGTATCTAATTTTTTTTATAAAATTAACATTTACTTTTCTATGCCAACTAACTTTTACTTATGCAACTAACATTTATAAAAACATACTAATTAACATTTTATTCTTATGCTAATATTTATTCATGTGGTGATATTTATTCATGTATATCAGCATTTTATTCTTATAGTCATATTTAATGACATATACTAGCATTTTATTATTATGCTAATGTTTGGATTAATCTTTTATTCTTATTCCTTTTTTTTTGAACGAAAAGTTTATTATGCATCTAAACTATATATCCTAAACTAAAATACACCATTGCATTCGATTGAACTAATGACCTTTCATTATAAAATACAAAACATTTATCAAATATGTTAGTCTCACATTAACAAGAAAACATTTATTCTTATTCAAACATTTGTTTATTTATATATGCTAACATTTATTTATGTTATTAATAATTTTTTCTCCCTTGTCCTTTAACTTGTTACTTACTAATTTTTTTTTATTGTGTATTATATATTCATGTTTCATTATTATTTTTATATATAAACACACATACATATATACAATGATCATATTATGGTTAAACGACCATAGAACCAATGTAAACGGTTATGTAACCGTTATAAACAATTAAAATTTTTACTATAAATTAATTGTTTAAATAACAAATATAACATTTTTAGATTTAATAAATAAAAATAATTGTGAACACTTGTCACCGTTCTAGACCACCTAAATTTTGGTTACTCTGCTACATTCTCCTCTTTAATTATCTATATTCATTTATTAGTTAGGAGTTAGAAATTAATGAATTATAATATGCAACTTAATATAATTGTTTTATAATAAAATTAATTATGAAGCTTTTATATGAACTTAATATAAGTGTTTCCTTGATTGAGATTAGGTACCGTGTGACTTTAATATTGGGGAGGTCACGGGTTCAAGTCCTGACATGGACAAAATATGGGTTTCATGCTGGGCTATGGGATTTTCTCTTACCTATGGTGGGTTTCCTCCTATTGATTGTAGATATAGTCGGATGTATTTATAACCTGTCAGTGATCCAAATTTTCGTTCAAAAAAAATTTATTGTGTTTCCTTCTCATAACCATTTCACAATCTTGGGTCTTTTGTTGTTCATTGGTTTGAGAGGAATTAGATCTTGTTCAGGCCTTCTCACAAAACTACATCCTTTCATATTATTTAAATATTTTACTTACTAATTTTTTTAATTGTGTATTATAGTAAAGTTTATTTAAATTTTTTTATTTATTAGTATTAATATATATATATATATATATATAGGGTAATGATATTTTGAAAACCACACTAAGTTGTTAAAACCATGAAAACATCGAAAAAAAGCATGTAATACTAGGCCCATATATTGCACACAAATGTTACGTACATATTGCATGGTGTTACAAAATATTTTTTTTAAATTGGCTCAGCGTTTCTTTGCTTTTTTATAAAAGTATGTGTGTGTATAACATATTATTTTTTCCAAACCATGTATTACACGTAATTTTAACCTAGTTAAAAATATATAGAAGAAGAATTAAAATTTAACGTTATTTTAGTTCATCAATGTTTTATTTTTTTATTATTTATTTTTCCGATACAAAGTAATTGAAGTTGGTATGATGAAGTGTATTTTACGACTCTAATATGACACTTTCTTTTCTAAATATATGCATATACTAATAATAATAATAAATATAATAGAGTTGGTATTTTATAACGTTTGCATGTGCAGAACGAGATGCATATTTAAAGATAAATATGCGATTAAAGCAAACGGGTTAGTCAACAATAACATACTTAAGAATAATATAAAAAAATTAAAATTAAATTATAGCATATACTCTCGCTTATTATATTTATTATTTATTATTTTTATACATGTAAAATAAAGTTACAAGCAATGCTTTTAAATCTAAATGATAATAAATTTACATATATGTAAAAAAAATTATTGCATAAAAAATAAAGATTTACGTTTAATTGAGAGGGTATACGAGTTAATATAACAAAAGTGGGTTACTCTATAGTTTTGATCATGTAAATAGGGGTTGAATAAATTTACATATATGTAAAAAAAATTATTGCATAAAAAATAAAGATTTACGTTTAATTGAGAGGGTATACGAGTTAATATAACAAAAGTGGGTTACTCTATAATTTTGATCATGTAAATAGGGGTTGTATATAATAAAAATAGAATTTTTTTCTAATAAAAGTACGAATCAATAATATTTAGACATATAACATGTTAAAATCATAAAAATAGAAATTTAATGCAAAAAACAAAATACAGTAAAAAAATAGTATAAATAATTAAGAATACAATACAAAAATAAAAACTCAAAAAAACAAAAACAAAAATACCATACAAAAAAATAAAAATCTAGTACAAACAAATACATAACAAAAAAAAAATCTACTGCAAAAATAAGATGTTATACCTGAAATATTATTATTCATTTTCTTAGCATGTCATATTTTGATCTTATATTAGTTTATGACCTTTCTAGATAAAAATTTCTTTTTAGTTGATCATCTATCTTAATAAACAAAAATATTGTTTGTCACTTTTCATTATTTTAGGCAAATAGTCTCACTTGACAACTTCTTATCATCTCATTGAATTTTCACTCTTATTAAATAAATATATTAATTATCATATTCAGTAATTATAATATTAATGATATTATTGACTTTTTTAATACTAAAATGTTTTATAATCGATTAAAAGTAATATTTTACTAAAAAAACTTTAAAATATTTCTAAATATGTTTTTTTTCTAAAATTAATATTTTTTTAGAAATAAATAATTTTTAAATCAGTATTTTTAAGAAATTGTTTTTTCTAAAAATCATGTATTTTAAAAAAATATAAAAATAAAATAGAGCATAATACATAGATTTTAAAGAATAGTTTGTTATAAACAAATGACATTTTTAGTATTTAGTTTTAGGGTCAATTACATATATATTTTGTTAAAATCATTTATTACATATTTACTTAATCATAATAGTTACATATTTCTCCTTTCCAAACCAAATATATTACATTTATCCATTTCATTAAGAAACAAATTATGTATTTCATATTTTACCCTCAATAAAATAATAAAAACAACATACATATTTCTCCTTACTAAGGGATAATTTTGGAACATGGAGATATTTGTAATTTTAGTTTAACATTGAGATATATGTAATTTTGATGTTTAATAAGGGGATATATGATATTATCCCTTAATTTTAAAATTTAATTTCTTTTAAAAATAAAGTTTTTGATCATTTTTTATTACTTAAAGTACTTATTAATACATATTTTAAATATTTTATATTAAAATATTATTTTCATAATTTATAAATTTTATAATAACCATTTAATATTTTATATTAAATTTGTGTAATACATGATGTATAGTCTAGTATGTGTGTGTATTTAGGGTGTTGCTATTTGCACTCTAATCTGCTAAAAAATCATTAAATGCTTACATTATTTAACATTTTCAATAAATGCAATCATTATTTAATATTACCTAATTTTTAATTATCACATTTTCATTAAATGCTAACAATTTTTAATATAAATTTAATAATAAATAAAATTATAACTTTTTTATATGTAAAGATCAATTTATTTAAAAGAGTGTTTTGATAAAAGTTATTATTCAAATAACTACGTATAATTTTTTTAACAAAAGTGTATTTTAATTATAAATTAAGTATAAATAATTTTAAAAAATAGTATGACATCTCATTAGTTGTAATTATAATTTAAGTATATCATTTTAACATTATAATTTCAGTAAGTTTTACATTAACAATACATATTGAATTTGTAGATATGATAATATAGTAAAATATATTGTCTAAAAGACACATTACTATGTTAGTAAATGAAAAATATCAATACAAAAAAGTTTTTTTGCTATTTCAATACTTTTATTAATTAGTAAAAGGGAAAATTTCAAATGGTTAAGGGAGGTACCATGTGACTTCAATATTAGAGAGGTCACGAGTTCAAGTCCTAGCATGAACAAAATAGGGGTTTCATGCTGGGCTAGGGGGTTTCATCTTATTGGATGTGAATATGATCGGGTGAGTCTATGACCCGTCAGTGATCCAAATTGCCGTTCAAAAAAAATTAAATAGAATTTTCGTGTCGGTATATTTTTAAGTCAATTTTTTACTTACTGATTGTAAATTTTGAAAAGCAAATATTTTTTGTCTGATCAGATTAGATGTGATGTCACTGTGAAATTATAATTTTTTTCTTAGATTTTAAAGTTATAATACCATTTTGTTGAATATGTTTTGAAAAAAAAAACATCTTTTTAGTAAATAAATATCATAAAAACATTCTTTGCAAAACACACCCTTTTTAAATAATGCTAATCATTAACCTTTTCATTACAAAAAACTTCATTTTTTTTATTTATTTGTATATCTTATTTTTATTTAAAAATTTTGTTTTGTTTGTAAAGGCAAAAAGAAAACCAAATTTATTATTAATCAATTACGAGCGAGACAAGTTTTTTTCTTTTATAAATTTATTAATTAAATAACAATTAATGATGTTCAAACTTAATTAATATTAATGATTAATTATTCAATAATAACTCAAATCAAAGTAATTAATATTGTTCAAACTTATAGTTATATGTTAATTTTTTTGATTGGATTTAAGAATAATAATGTTAGTAAACTTAATTAATATAATAGAATAGGGTGTAATTGGAAATTAGATTAGAGTGTAAATAAAATTCCCCATATGACAATAGGGGGAACCCCAATGCCGACGAAAAACACCTCTGAGTGTTAAAGGCGGGGCTTCGTTCTCGGTCCTTGCACCTTTAAGTGCAATGGCCACTTAACTATTGCACCAAATACTGTTCTAAAAAAATATAAGGGGTGTTTAATTGAAAATCAATGTAAAATAATAACTAAAATAATCATTATAGCCACAAGTTTGAAGGTTATAAAGGTAACTTTTTTTATTTTCAAGGAAAGTTACTTTATACCCTTCAATACTTGTAGATATAAATGTGGTTTATTTAGCTCTCTATAATTTGTTGGTTATTATTAAAATAAATCTCTCTTTATATATATATATATAGGGAAATGTTCAAATAATAACCACTCTTAAAATATTAACCCGAAATAACCCGTCAAGATGAAGCCAAATCTTTGATTTTTTAAGCATCATTGTAAGACATTTACGTACACTTTTTCTTTTATAAGTTTGCGAAAATTCATCACCGTTTGATACGCAACATCGTTGTAATTAAGTTTTTCACTTAGAGCACTGTAACTGTTTTAGGCCTAAAACTTACAACGATGTTCCGTCTCAAACGGTGATTAATTTTCATAAACACATAAAAGAAGAAAGTGTTGTACATGTCTTACAATGATGTTAAAAAATGTAAGATTTGGCTTCATGTTAATGGGTTATTTCGGGTTAATGCTTTAAGAATGAGTTATTAATTGTTTGCAATCCTCTCTCTCTATATATATATATATATAGAGAGAGAGGGAGAGAGATGATGGTTCGAATGTTAACTATTATTTATTGCGATAACCGAATAACTACATCTTATTAGTTTGGGGCTCACATTAAAGTAAATCCAAAGATGTAGGTTTTTTCTTATTTTTTTTATTAATGTAAGTGAGCCCTACATTAATTAAATAAAACCTACACCTTTAGATTACTTTAGTGTAGGCCCAAAAGTAATAAGATGTAGTTATTCGGTTATCGCAATAAGAAAGAGTTAACAATTGATCATTCTCCTATATATATGTATATATAAGGTTTGTGTGGTGTGTGTATATATTTAGGGAATGATTATTTTGAAAACCTCATTGTTTCGGGTAAAAATTAACAAGCTTAACTTTTAGTAAAACCGAATTAGAAAAGTAGGGTATTGTGTTTTACAAGCAAATATATTAAGTAGAATGAATATATGTTCAGGATATCCCCGAATATCCCTGGGGATATTTGAACACGAGATTTATACGAGGAAAAGCCCTTAATCTTTTAGGATTGCCGGCATAAAACCTCGGGAGGTGACAATTGTCACTCTGCCTAGTTTTATTAATAATCAAATAAATAAATACAAAGAAAGAGCGCAAATTGATCGATGCTAAGCAGCTAAATAGGCTTCAGTGAGTTTCGTGTGTGTTTCTTGAGTAACCAGTGTCTTATATCGATCAATAGCCTCGGTATATATACAAAGAAAATACAAGAGAACGTTTAACAACGTTCATATAGTAGTTCCGATTATTCCAGCACTTTCCAAATCATGGAAGACTTATTCAAATCGGTCGCATAGATCTCTCTTAGATTCCGCGTTTAAGTTGAAGTAATAATTGCTGTATGTTTCCGTGATATTACGACCACTCGTAGGACAACCTGTCAATCTCTGAAATCTCGCAAATAAAGTTAAGCAACAAAGATAATTGTTCGTGATAATACATATCCTTAAAATATCCCTGATCCCAAAATATCCCAGATCCTGAAATATCCCGAGTGAGAATATTTTGCGCCTAACACTCATTTAGTTGAGAAAACTTTGAAACAATACAAAAAAAACCCACCAAAAAAAATTCCAATTTTTTTTACAGTTTGGTTACATAATTAGGGTCATTTTTATAAAAAAAAATGCCGAATATATTTTTTTTAAAATTAATAAAAACCGATGTAAAACAGACGTAACATTGTTGTATAGGACTGGAAAAAGAGTTACGTCAGTGTTACATTTTTAGTTTATTATTTTTAAAAAAAATTTTGTCGGGGCTTCTTTTATATTTTTATAAAAATGACCCTAATAATATTACAAAACTATAAAAAAATTAGGAAAAAAACTTTTTTTACATAGGGAAGTGGATTTTTATTTTATACATGCCATATATATATGGTATGATTCGAATATTAACCATTCCGTATTGCGATAACTAAATAACTACATTTTATTACTTTGGACCCCACATTAAAGTAATTATAAATGTGTATGTTTTTTCTTATTTTTTTATTAATATAAGTGAGCCATATATTAATTAAAAAAAACATACACTTTTAGATTTACTTTAGTATGACACTCAAAGTAATAAAATGTAGTTATTCGGTTAACGTAATAAACATGAATTAATATTTAATCATCTCCTTATACATACATACATACATACATACATACATACATACATACATACATACATACATACATACATACATACATACATATGTACTAATAAGACATTGCCTCAATGGTACCTCAGAATTCTTACAAATAAGAGGTCTTGGGTTCAAATCCCTTCCGTAACAAAATAGGGGTCTGAGGGAGGTCAGGGGGTTTTTCTCATGAAAGGTACGTGTAACTAAACCATAGTGACATAACCTGAAAACAGTGAGTTAACACGATTGAGACATTCGTCACTCAAAATATATATATATATATATATATATATATTTTCAAAACCCAAACAAACCTTTAAAAAGTCTATTTTGCCTAAGAATGCTAAGAAGGATTTTCAAAAACTCGAAAACCGACTCAAACAAACCCCGATTGAATTCATTTTTGCATCATTGAAATCGGCTTGTCGAACCCTAAAACCCAAACATTAAATCATAAACAATAAACCTTAATACTAAAACCAAAACTTTAAAAACAAATCTTTAACATAAAGATAAAACTTAAAAGCTAAAAATCAAGCCCTAAAACCTAAAATCTAAATCTAGTTGTTAAAACGAAAACTTAAAAGCTAATATTGTAGAGTTTGATAAGACGGTTTCAATGCCATCGAAATGAGTTCAATCGGAGTTCGTTTGGGTCGTCTTTGGAGATTTAAAAAATCCTTCTTAACCTTCTTAGGCAAAATATACTTTTTATTTGATCTTTCTCCTATAATATTGTGGAGTTTGATATAGGGGAAAGATCAAATAAAAAGTATATTTTGCCTAAGAAGGCTAAGAAGGATTTTTTAAATCTCCAAAAACGACCCAAACGAACTCCGATTGAACTCATTTCGATGGCATTGAAACCGTCTTATCAAACTCTACAATATTAGCTTTTAATTTTTCTTTTTAACAACTAGATTTAGATTTTAGGTTTTAGGGCTTGATTTTTAGCTTTTAAGTTTTATCTTTATGTTAAAGATTTGTTTTTAAAGTTTTGGTTTTAGTATTAAGGTTTATTGTTTATGATTTAATGTTTGGGTTTTAGGGTTCGACAAGCCGATTTCAATGATGCAAAAATGAATTCAATCGGGGTTTGTTTGAGTCGGTTTTCGAGTTTTTGAAAATCCTTCTTAGCATTCTTAGGCAAAATAGACTTTTTAAGAGAACCTTACCCGATTATATATATATATATATATATATATGTCTGCGCGTGTTTTCAGTAGTCCACCTACCGGCGCCTCTCCGAATCGGGCTCCACTTTCCAGGACGCTGGTTCGCCTCACATCATTTACTTCATTCTGGTTCAATGCCTACCTAACTCATCGTACCTTACAATTACTTATACTAAGACAAAATATATATTAATGTAATCACATGCCATGATTCTATTTTTTTTTATTATTTATTTTTAGAGAGCCTTAGTTTACCTTAATAAATATAAAGAAAAATAAAATGTAAGTTGCTTAATTTTAAATATTTCTTTTTTTTTTATGGCAAATCTATGTCAGTCTTGTTTTTAAATAATTTTAAGCTAGATTACATGTTTGAATTTGTGTCTTTTTCTCTGCATTAATTTCTTTACTAATTGGACTCAAATCACATTTATAAAAAAATATTTTTATACTAACTATATTAATCCTTTTTTATTATTATTTTTTGAACAACTAACAAGGGCTAAACAACATGCCTCTTCATAGCCCAATTGAATAATCAGACCCGACAACTCACGCGCTGCAACCACATTCCGCTACCAACTTCCCGGCATCTAAAGCTTATGTGTTGGCGAGCACTAAATCAAGTAAACCTACCTGCTACTCAGGAGGAAACAAACTATGTGGTAAAACTCCCTGCTGATTGATTTGGCACGAATTTGATACTAAATTTTACATGAACACATCTTATCGATTTAGTATTTGACTTATAGTATGTTTGGTAGCCTATTGATAAAAATTAAAAGGCTACCTATTAATGAATCATAACATCTTAATTTGAATGATTGAAATGTAACATTAAAAGATAGTTTATTAACCATTTAGATCTAATGTTATCTCTTAAACAATCAACATGTAAACATTTTGTGTATTCTATTTAGTTTATAGTTTTATTTTTTTTTAATAATCTTTATTAAATGAAATCTTGCATAAAATAAATTAGGGGTTAAAAAGTAAATAAGGGTCTCTGTTCAACTCACGTCCTATAAAACACCAACCTACCTTCGTATTCCTCACACATTTGGCTCCATATTTCCTCTGGTTTCAAGATATCAAACATGATGATCCGACAGAGTCCATATCTTCGTGGGTTGATCCAGAATTCATTATCAAAGGTTTCATATTTCTTCAATTTCTTTTATTTTCTTTCATTTATCAATAATCTTTCTTATTTCTTGTTGTTTATTCTTGTTAATTTCCATTTTAATGGCGATTTTGGTGAAATTAAAATATGGGTTAATGCTGAATTTTTATGAAATCTTGATACCTGTAACGTCAGAAACGATTTAATTGCATGAGTTCTTGATTATGAGTTTTTTTTTCCCATTTTGAGTTTAATTCTCATCTTTTATTTGTTCTTT
The DNA here is from genome assembly GCA_009363875.1 of Mikania micrantha. Classification (NCBI taxonomy): domain Eukaryota; kingdom Viridiplantae; phylum Streptophyta; class Magnoliopsida; order Asterales; family Asteraceae; genus Mikania; species Mikania micrantha. Next base: position 16,908 of record SZYD01002262.1, on the reverse strand, counting down.
CTGCACCTGAAACAAATCTCTGAAAACCCATATTTCGTTAAATTCATATGAAAAATTCAAATTCATCATTTGTATGATTTGATCAGTGTTAAATGAGAAAATCGATTTAACATTTGATGACTTTGATCCAGGAAATTGTAAGTGAATTTTTTATTATTTATTTATTTTTGCATGTTGTTGGGACAATATGTTTGATGAAGATTGCGTTTTTTTCATGTGTATTTTATTTTAAGAAATTGATGGTCAATTTTCGGCATTTTCTGTAAAATACCAGAATTGTGAATTTATGTATAATTAATATAAGGGAAAATCACAAAAATAGCCACTTTGATTAGTCAAAGTGTCATTTTAGCCAACAAATTTATTTTTTCAAAGGATTTCGGCCAATCAAAAGGTGTCATTTGGCAAAATATCGCTGACCAGCGATATTTTTAAATCGCCCCGTCAGCGATATTTTTTAAAATAATATCGCCCCAAAAAGCAAAAAAAATAAATAAATCCACGTCAGCGATATTTTCTCAAATAATATCGCCCCGTCATCATGCCAGCGATATTTCTTCAAATAATATCGCCACGTCATCAAAAACGATTTTTTTTATTTTTTTATTTCCACGTCAACGATATTTTTGCATATTATATCGCTGACTGGGCGATATTTTTGCTGGTCAACGGCCATATTCTTAATTTTCATGGTCAATGGCTATATTTGTAAGTTTGTTTGGTCAAATGGCTAATTTGGTGATTTTCCCTTAATATAAACTCTAAAATCGATTTTAAAGTAACTTTATGGACTAAAATAGAAGAAGTCAACAAAGAGCAACTTGATATAAATCAATAAATTGTTGGAGGCGCTCATCTTGAAGTTTTAAAAGATACAAGGGTTAATATATTTGTTTTATAATTTTAATATGTAAATTTCATATGGTGTTGCATCATGTAATTTTATAAAACTTAAGTCGCATCAAATACAAATTCGTATTCAAGCGGCTCGGTTATCTTAAGAATGTAAATTAAAATGAACATGTACCCACACCAAATTTAAATTTATATAAAAATACTAGAGATGTGTCTATGAACACACACAATAATATAGACTGAGGTTAGTTATAATTACTTATTAGACATTAAATTAATATTTAAGAATTATATGTATGTTATAAAAGTTAACATTTTGGTTAAATTTTTTTTGGAGTTTGTAATTACTTATCATATACTTTGGTTTAAAGGATTGCTTCATATATGTTGAAAGTTGTAACTTCTAATTTGTTTTCTTTTCACACAATTTAATTTCACTTTAATTTCCATTTAACACATTTAGTCTTAAAAAAGTATCTCATATGTTTTTAAAATTATAATTAGTTAGACTTTTAACATTACATAAAAATTACTTTTATTTATATTATATTCATTATAATATAGTATACAACAAAACTAATAAATACTGAATTTATAATTAAACAAAATAAATCGAGAACTTAAATGGCCACATTAATGAGGTGCATTTATCAAAAAAAATAACAAAATATTAAAAAATTAATGGTCACATTAATGAGGTAGAAGTATTAAAAGCTTAGATGTAACCGTATGATTCATTTAATATTTACTGGTGAGGTGCCCTGTGTTCGTGCTTAGAAAAAACCATATTTAGATTTTTTTTTTGAACGGCGAAGGTCTCAATCGTGTGAACCCACTGTTTCCAGGCCATGTCACCAAGGTCTAGTTACCTGGACCTCCCATGAGCCACCACAACCACCCCAGGAGGAAACCCCACTGGAAAAACCTCCTGACCCCTCACAGACCCCTTTTTCGCTGTGGGAGGGATTTGAACCCAAGACCTCCTATTTGGAAGAATCTTGGGGTACCATTGAGGCAATGCCTCTTTGGTAAAAACCATATTTAGATTGGTGATTTTAAGTTGTATATAGTTTGGTTCAGTTTGATTTAGTTTTAAGTTATAATTATAATTAAAATCAAATTTTTTTAATATTTTTAATTTTTGTACAAGTGAAAATGGTACCAAACATAGATTTTCTGTATGCCATAAAGATATTTTTATTAATTAGAGATAAGAAATTTTGTTTAAGGTATCATCTTTATGAATTTTATGTTTTCAAAATAGTATTTAATTATTGCAATAAGAGTTCAAAATTTAAACCAAAATTTTATTATTTGAAGCAACTGTTAAAATAAATTATATCGTTATATTCAATAGTCGCGTTCTTTTTGGAAATTTGATTTAGAGACAAAACTTTTCTATGCAAATTGCATATTACTTTAAAAGTTGCACACATTAAAATTATTTTTATATCTTTTTAATATGTATTATATTATAGTATAAATTAATTAATAATCAGATTGTTGAACTAACATGTGATACTATTCTTGTAAAATTAGCTTATTAAAAACTTTGATTGTATTTTGCCCAACGTAAAGGCAAGCTTAAATTTATAAACAACAGTAACTCTAGTTATGTTTAATATTATTATTATTATTATTATTATTATTATTATTATTATTATTATTATTTATTTATTTATTAATTTATTTTAATTGAAATCCTGATTTATCGCTTTGTATGATATTTTCTAAGGCTGGAGCAAGATGCTTGACGGCACACGCTGCTTCTGCCCTTCGAGAAAGTGAGCCTGTGGTCAGGTAATTTAGGTGGCACCTAGGTTTTATTTTTTTTTCTATTTTAAAAAAGAAAAATAATAATCTAAAACTAAATGTTTATGACTAGTTTCTATCTTAAATACACATTTATATAAACTTTTGAAATCTTTTGGTTTTTCAGATACGAGGAATACGCTGATTTTGATTGGAATAACTTGGGTTTTGGTCTAACCCGAACCGATTTCATGTACAAGGCTAAATGCACATTGAACAACACTTTCGAGCAAGGCCAAGTAACCGATTATGGCAACGTCGAATTAAGCCCGGCTGCTGGAGTTCTAAACTATGGCCAGGTAACTTACAGTCGTGTTAAGTTTTTTTAAAACAAAAACATATACAAGTTGGTAGGTTTTGTTATCTAAATATGTGAAAGTTTTAATGAATGAATCATTTATGTAGGGAATTTTCGAAGGTACGAAAGCTTTTAGGGGAGAAGACGGTAGAATTTTGTTGTTTCGACCGGATCAAAATGCAATCCGTATGCAAACCGGAGCCGATAGAATGTGCATGCAATCCCCATCTATTGAACAGTTTGTAGATGCAGTGAAACAAACCACTATAGCAAACAAACGTTGGGTAATTCATTTTTCCTATTTAACAAGATGTGAAGTAAACTTTCAAATTTTTAAATATTAAATTTAAAGTTTTGAATTTTAGCAAATTTTGAAACCCATATAAATCTTTTTTTAAAGTTGTTTTTTTATCTTTATTTTAACTAATTTGGGCTTTTATGTAGATTCCTCCCCCAGGAAAAGGGTCACTTTACCTAAGGCCTTTGCTCATTGGGACTGGGCCAACATTGGGTGTATCTCCAGCTCCAGAGTATACCTTTTTAGTGTATGCATCCCCTGTAGGCAATTACTTTAAGGTGGTTATTCTTATTTTTCATCGTGTTTAATTACTCATCATCACTGTCGAAGGAGAATTACATATTTCTTCTTTCTAATTTAAAAAATTACATATTTCATTAAGGTATAAAATTTTGATGTATAATGTACAATGCTTTTGAAGCATGATCTGGAGAAATATGTAATTTTGTAGATTAAGAAAGGGAAATATGCAAATGACTCATTCTATCTACTTCTGTGATATTTTTACTTATTATTCTTGAGTACGTTACATTTATACGGTTTTGCAAAAATACAGGAGGGTACGGCACCATTAAACTTGTATGTTAACAACGAGTTTCATCGTGCAACTCGTGGCGGGGCAGGAGGTGTCAAAAGCATCACAAACTATGCCCCGGTAAAAACACAACTTAAAATCGTTATTTCATGAGGCGCTAGTCGCGAAAATATTAAAAATTAATACATGACTTGTGTTGTGTAGGTAATGAAAGCTATATTAAGAGCAAAGGAACAAGGGTTCTCCGATGTTGTGTACCTTGATTCGGTTCATAAAAAGTACATTGAGGAAGTTAGTTCTTGTAATGTTTTCCTAGTTAAGGTAATTATCTACCAAGATTCATTAATTTAAAGGTTTATATCATATGATAATCATATATGTACAGGCGTGTTTAATATATAACCAATTTTATATAAAGAATCATAAGAACCACATAAACACTTGTACATGACGTAATTTGTCTTTGTTATGCATATAGGGAAACGTTATTTCAACTCCGGCAACAGTAGGTACAATTTTGGAAGGAATCACACGAAAGAGCATCATTGATCTAGCACGCGACTTAGGATACAAGGTAAGGAGTGTACATTTGAATTTATTTTTTAAAAGTTGTCTAAAAATGTTACAAATGTTATAGGTTGAGGAACGTTTAGTTGCGGTAGACGAATTGATGGAAGCCGATGAAGTTTTCACTACAGGAACAGCTGTTAGTGTTGCTACAGTTGGTAGCGTGACATACAACGGTCAAAGGTAACAAAAGAACTGGTTACAAACTTACAATAAGTTGTAATTATTTAATTTTATTTTTGAAAAAAATTGAATTATTGTTTCATGTGTTTACAGAGTGGAGTACAAAATGGGTGATGAGTTGGTGAGTCAGAAGTTGTACAAAACGCTAGTAGGCATTCAAGTTGGAAAGATTGAAGATAAATATAATTGGGTTGTTGAGATAAAGTAAAGAACTTGATGTTGTTTGATATTTGTATTGGCAAAGTTCATGTTTAATTAATTTGGAAAATAAAAATAAATATTACCTTATTTCAAAGTCCCCAAATCTAATAACCACTATCAAATTTAATAATTGTAAGTAGATTTGAAAGGATTTATATCAATAAGATATCTCAAAAACCAACCAAATAAAAATGAATAAAAAAAATAAAGTGTATATATATTAATTAAGTTGAAGCATATGTCAAGTCCTAGTCTATAGATCTTTAGGCTATTTGACTTGTGCAATAGCTTATTGACAATGGAAACACAAATTAGATATCAATTAAAAGCCCAAACAAGCAAACTTACTATGTATATTTTTATTTTTTAGTACTATGTATAATAAAATGAACTAAGATTAAAATCATCAAACAATCCTTAATTACAATCACACACTCACAAGATCATATTCACATATGAGAATTTCTCTAAAGCTCTATCTCTAGGACTCTCTTTAAGGTCTACTTATATTGTGTGCATTAAACAATGTATTTATAGATGGTAAAAACAATAACAAATATTATGTTGAGAGATAAGAGACTAGGTCGAGTCTAGATTCAGCCGAATTTAAATTTGCCCGAGTTTTAAGCTATTACACTATTTTTCTTTGCAATCTTTTATAATCTCCTGTATGATCTTTAGTGTTTTCAGTGTTTACCGTGCTACAACATAAAATATACGTTACAACATAACTTAGTTTAATATTAATCATATTTAGCAACACTGGTGGCATCATTCTAAATCTTTATAGATTAGGCATCAAATAAGTGTTACTGTTCAAAAGTAATACCCAAGTGAACCAATAGCAGCTTTCTTTATAGAATTCATAGAAATATTGAATGATTTGGTTTTCGGTTTATTTAGTTTTGAATAATTTTAAGGTTATCTGTTAAGAAACCGATCTATAATAGGAATTTGTCTAAATTAATTGACCTATGGTATCATTATGGATAAATTATAAAACAAACATATACATATATTATTGTGTTTTTTAAAGTGGGGGACCTAGGCGTCCGTCTAAATTTTTTTAAATAAGAGCCGACTTTGCCGAGCACTATCGTTTTATATAGACTTTTTGAGAAACTAATAAGAGTAAATTGTTGACATAGTCCCTATGATTTGATATTATTTCACTTTAGGTCTCTAGGTTTTATAAATTACTCACATTGTCTCAAACATTAAACATTTGTAAAACATAACATACCTTCCTTATATGAGGGTAATTTAGCCAAGCACGTAAGTGTAATTTGTTGACCTAAGAAATGTATGTGTTACATATAGTTGACTTCCCTTTATAAATCTATAGGCAAGGGCCTATAGCGGTGTAGAGCCCCCAAATTTTGGGGGCACCAACCGTCTGAGTTATCATTCTTGTTATTCATTTTGTCATTTTAAATATAAAAAAAATTAGAAAGTTCATTCAATATTTTAAAAAAAAGTATGTTTAAATTTATCTCTTTTCAAATAATTACATCTTATACGTTTTTGTTTCACATTTACTTGATGTTGGAATAAATTTTTTTATTAATAGTACAGGTGAAAGATTTAAACAAGTTTTTTAGTGTTAAATATGGTAATCAAGCTGATTAACAAAGATGGGTAGAGCTATAAAGTATCATAACCAAGTATTGTATTTTCAAGCATTCTTTGTTTATATCATTTATGATTTTGTTAACTATAATTATGAGTAAACTTATATAGATTTAGACAAATTAACATGTATTTTTTTTTAGAATTTGTGAACCATAATTCTTTATCAAAGACAAAAAAAAAATATTTACAAAAAGGCCTGTGAAATACTAATAAGTCATATGAAGCATCTGGATAATACACTCAAATAATAATTTACAAAAACTTGAAAGGGTAAGAATATATAATTTTTGTTAGAAAACTTAAAACACACGTAATTATGCCACTTCTTATATTCCAGATAAATAGTATTTCAGGTATATGAATTAAAGTTTTCAGTCGTTGATTATTATATATAAAATACCAAGTTACGGGAACAATAATAATATTTTTACTAATCTAGTTTTGTTTTTTTTATTTAGTACATGAAGCCATGAAGGTCTCATGACTTACTCAATGCGAGCTTTTTAAATGTAAAATGTTTAATCAAATTTATTATTAATTATCTTGGAGTGCCTCTCATTGTGGAGCGATTCTCTGTGACATTTTAAGTTTTATTTCTACTAACGTTATTTTAGCATTCACATGTTCAAGTTCATGTTAGTTTTTTTTTTTTAATTTTATTTTATTATTATTATTTTTTTTAATCTTATCTTGGAGTGTCTCTCATTGTGGAGCGATTATATGTGACTTTTTGAGTTTTATTTCTACTAACTTCATTTTATCGATGTGTTAGCATTTGCAAGTTTATGTTAGTTTTTGCATAGGTTATTTAAAAAATAGTTTAGTCAAACATAAAAAAAATTAATTAAAAAAAACACAAAACTTGTGCAGGGTAAACCGGCAGCTTTTTGATACATTTGTAGCTCTTCAATTGTCAAATAAGTGCCGTTCAAAAAAAAAATTGTCAAATAAGTGCGGTTTCTAGAAAGAAATTTTTCTATAGTGAAGATAAAGTTTATGGTTATTAGAGAACTGCAAAGACTAATTAATAAGAGTGGTGGTATTCACACATCCCACTGACACACCTCACACCCTTATACGCCCCGTATTAGTTAATACGGGCGTATAAAGGGGTAATCATTGGGTGTCAATGTCAATGATTGGACCCTCAGTGACAATGATTGGGCACTTATACGCCCGTAGTGACCACTCGGATGTATATACTTGACAGAGGTGTTAGGCCACAAGGAGTGGTCTAGTTTTTCCCCACTTTTCCCCGTTGTCACATCAGCGCCACATCAGCTTTTCTCACTTTTCCCCACTTTTCTCCACTTTTTCCCATTTTGCACGGTGTCGTCCCACTTTTCCCCACTTTTCCCCATTTTCAAATCTTATTTTTAATTAATTATTTTAACAATAAATATAATAAAATAAAAAAAGATTCATTAAATTTAAAATAAAAAAAAAAGAATTCAAAAAAAAAATACAACTAAAAAAAAAATACAACCAAAAAAAAAGAGTACAAAAAAAAAAGAGTACAACCTAAAAAATTAAATTAAAAACCTAGAAAGGGCAATGCCATCCCCAACGAGCAGCAATTTCTCGTTTACGATCGAGAATCAGTTGTAGCATTGGTTCTTGATAAATTGAGTGGTCTTTCATCATAAACTCTAAATCTACAGCCTTTTGCTGTTCGTCTAAAGCCTGTTGTTGTCGTCGCATTAATGCAACGCGTGCTTCTTTCTCCTCTTGCAAAACACGGAGTTTTTCAACTCGATGGCGTTCTCTTTTATCGGATTCCTCTTTGTTCAACGAGTTGAATTCCGCCATTTGTTGAATTAAATCGTCATGCGACGAGGAGGACGCGGCCGATCTTTTGCCCTTTCTTGTTGGCCTATCCGGTTCATAATAAATGCGTGGGCCATCACGATCAAGGTTGATGTTGATGTCTTCGTCATCATCAAGGTTGATGTCGATGTGGGGGTTCGCACTACCCATTGACTCGTTTGGCTTCGGCCTTTTTGTTGTAGATTGTGAGTCACAACCTACTGGTGGAATGTCGCACCATAAAGGGCTATAGCGGACCACATCCCACGCTTGGATGTGATCGAATCCCTTTGACTTGACCAAGGTTTTGTAGTTTTTCATGGCCGTTTTCAAAACTTGTTCGTCCCCTTCACCGCTTTTGCGATTCATTGAACACTGTTGGTAAAAACCATTCCATTTCTTCATGGAAGCGTTCATATCGTTCCATTTTGAATAGATTTGATCAACAGTCATCGACCTGTCCTTCACGAGATGGTGAAAATGTTCGGTTACCTACATATAAAGAAAATAAATTTAACCATCAACCGTTACTTTTTTTGTTAACTTAAACAATGTTAAAAAATACCTTTTTATAAAAACCATCCCGTTTTTGCGCATTACCAACATCGAGATTTTCAGAAATAGTTAGCCAAGCTCTGGCCAACGCAACCTCCTCTTCATCGGACCAACGCTTGGCCGGTGCTTTCTTTCCAATTGGTTTCTTTCCCGGTCGCCTAACCGGTTCTTGTTCTTCTTCTTCTTCCGACTCGACTTGAACACTTTTATTATGTTCGCTTGAATCCGAGTCGTCTTGATTATGGTCACGATAGTCTAAACATAAAAATAAACTTATAAAAATAAACAAAAAAAATAAAATATAAAAATAAACGTATAAAAAATACCTTGAAATAGAGATTGTTGTTGAAAATTTTGTTGATCGAATTGTTGGTAAATTTGTTGGTCTTGTTGATACGATTGCTCCCACCGGTTGAATTGTTGTTGAGTGCCCGGTGAATATTGCAAATATGGAGGCGGGTTCATTGGATCGTAGTAAAATGTTGGTTGATTCGGAGATGGCATTTGTGGATGATACCCGGGTGTGTTGAACGGGTTCATTTGAGGCGTTTGAACATTTTTTTGTCGTGGTTTTCTAAATTTCTTGGTTGACGACCCACCACGTGATGAACCTCCTTCCATTTTAGTTGAAAATTTTATAAATTTTAGTGTATAAATTGTAGAAGATGAGAGAAAAAAGTGTGAGATTTTGGTTGGTTTTTGAGTTGTTTAAATAGAAAAAAATTGGTTTTTTTTTTTTAAAAAATAACCGTTGTCCAACGGTTATATTTTTTTCCCTCACTCGGCGAGAAACGGTGTGGACACCCCGATTCACCCCACCCCACTTCCGGGGGGTGGTGTTCCCGATCGGCCCCGGGCGGCCCAGCTTGTCCCCGCCTCTCTCCCGTGCTCCACTCCGAGTTCCCTTAAAATATGTTTTTGGTGTGGAGATAACCCCTCCCATTAATAAAAACTGTTTTTTAATTTTTAGGCAATAAAGTAAAAGTCTATCTCACAAACCTAAAGAATTCGAGAAAAAGATACATGAAAGCAATTTTTCAATTTTAGGAAAACAAACATCTGTAAACTGAATATAAATAGGAATTTAAAAGTTTAGAGAGTAAAATGTTATTTTAGTTTCTATGGTTTGGTAACTTTTATCATTTTAGTCAAATAGTTTAAATTTTGCAATATTGGTCATTATGGTTTCATTTTGTTGTCATTTTGGTCATTATGGTTTACATTTTATTGTCATTTTAGTCCAATTAAATTTAAACTTTTGGAATAAAATGAAAAAAATTAACATACCACAGGGACGAAAATGACAATAAAATGAAACCATAATGACGTAAATGACAAAATTTAAACTATTGGACTAAATGGCAAAAATTGTCAAACCATGAAGACTAAAATGACATTTTATTTAAGTTTAGAATTTACAAATAAAATATGTTATATATTTGTAAATAATTATATACCTTTTGTGATAATCATGGTCATGAATAGTGCGTTTATGTTATCTTTAATCACAACCGATCAGGTTTTATAATATGATAGGTCCTTTTTCTTAAGAATTATAAGAGGGATGGGTTATCAACACACCTCAAAATTTTAATTCAACACCCTGCCACCACTCATATGCCCCGTAGTGGCCACTACGGGGCGCTTTGACCACAGAATGACAACCTTAAACGATCAGACATTCTGTGTCAGCTTTTGCAGACCTATACGTCACGTAGTGACCACTACGGGGCGTATAGGGTTAAAAAAATAAACTCAACAGACTTGTGACGTTTGAGTATGTTTTGGGGGGGGGGGGTTGGGTATGTTTTTGGGGTGTAAAAATATAGTTGTTTTGTTAAAAAATATAATAGTTTTGTTTAAAAATTATTTTTATATTTTGCGTATATTTTGTGACGTATCTCTCGTTACGTTTATACTTTACAACGACATCTCTCGTACGGTAAAAAGTTTAGTTATTTTTTTAAACGCAAGTTTATTGTATGTAAAAATCTAATATTTTTTGTTTAAAACTTGTTTTTTATTTTTTACGGTCTCTCGGTTCGTTTATTTTTAATTGTTTTTTAAATGACGATATTTTTAATATTTTTTAAATCTAATAATTTAAATATTTTAATTAATTGATATATAAATGACGTTATTTGTTTAAGCATATTGATGTTACAGAATAATACGATAAATAATGCATCACCAACCAAAACATATTTAAATAATAAACACGCATCACCAACCAAAACAACCAAATATATACACGCATCATAAACCAAAACAACCAAATATATACAAAACATAAACATGAATACAAGTGTATGTTTAACAAATACAAATATAACTAAAAATACTAACTAGCCATCATGAGGTGGAGGTGGAGGGGGAGGAGGATAATCTCGTGGCTGCGGAACTGCAGGGAGCTGGACACCCTCAACATGAGCGTGCCAAAGCTCTATGTGCACCTGCCACGAGATCAAATCCTCCAACCGATCCATACGCCGCGTCAGCGAAGCTGCTCGCTGGTATGAGTGTCACACCCCCAAATTCCCACTCGTGGTGTCAGTCCACGTGGGTGTGACGTGGCCAGGATCACAGCTCATGGTCATATAGAATGACTCTATATGAGTTACACAGTCACACAAATTGTAAAACAATACAAGTTTTCATAATTAGGCAGCGGAAGTGTTTTAAACAACAAAATACATAAGTTTGCAGTGGAAAGTAATCGTTTAAGACACTACATAGTTCAAATTGTTTTCAAAACATAATAATGCACACAAGCTTAGGATGTGAGTCTATATGTAAGCTTGACTCCTTAGTGTGTCCTGGTGAGCGTCCTAGCGTGTGCTCCATTAGTTACCTGAGAATACATGCGAAAAAGTGTCAACTAAAAAGTTGGTGAGTTCACAGGTTTAGACAGACATAAATAGTAAACAGACATATACTGGGCATGTTTAAGTTTAGTTGTTGGATCTACGATCCGTGAGTGTGTCATGTCATCTTACCGAAACTCGACTGTTTCCATTTGCCTCCGCGGGTCATCGTTGAACCCGACATCAACATCGATATTACACTCGTTATGACCTCCAGTCAACGTTGTTGCCGAGTGGGGCTAGTCAAACCCAGTAGTACTACGTAATAACGACTCGTTCGTAACAACTAACGGTAAGGATAAGTGAAGGCTTTATGCGATAAAAGTTACACTAAAAAAGAAACGGTTTCACAACATGCCAGTCATATATCTAAAACAGTTGCATTGTATTCTCACCCCAAAGTTGAGTAAAAACAGTTAGAGAGTAAAAGTGGGGCCGTAAACTCACCTGAGTTTAAGTAATGCGTTAGCTCAAAGAGATAGTTTAGCTCACCGCCTAGTAGTCACCTATATCACATAGGTACTATGAGTTTGTGTTCACATGTGTGGGTCTCACCGGACCGTGTTAGTGTTCAACAACACTAAGTGGTTATGTGGGTCGAGTTGACCGTGTTTGACCGTGTCGATCGTGTTTGACCTAACGACCCGTTGGTGACGGTTTTGGATCAAGTGCTCGTGTAATGTGCGTTTTAGTGTCGAGTGAAGTGTACGGATCCCAAAAATCATTCCTATGAGGAAACTTACTATTTATAGTAAGTTTCTATTTTAGGAAAGTTTCCAATTTAGGCAAGTCAAGCGATAAATCATATTCCGATTATTCTAGCATACGTATTTATCCTAAATGAGCACGTTATCACATAGCACATCGTTACACATAGCCGGTTTAGCATAGTTTGCGCGTAAAAGTTTCTAAATATGGAAAGTTGCTAAAATAAGCATATTTTATCAAGTTTAACAACCAATATCACCTAACATCATTATCTTAGTCCTAAATAGCCTTTTAATCATGATCGTTACGATTAATATGCGACAAATCATGGACTTAGCAAAATAAAGTTACTATATTTAGTAACTTATAGAATAACCAAAATCAAGTCTCCCAACAACATAATCTTTTCAATATCATCATGAAATCACTAAGTAAGCATCTTAGACTCGAGACATTATCATACCTATCAACCATTTGCAAACTTGCGATAAAAAGTTACTATTTATAGTAACGTTCACGAAATTCATACCTTGACCATTCTAATCATTCCTATTCATCAAACGATCATCATTTAACTTCTAAACATCATTTTCAAACCAATCTTATGGATCTTAATATGCAAACATGGTTATTTCATCATAAACACATTCTTAGTAACATAAAGTTACTATTTTAGTAACTTTCACATCTTTGCCATTTATTGACCATGTTCAAACATTCTAATCACATGAGACATTATCAATATCAATTCTAAGAGCATTTCAATATCAAAAATCATAGGAGTTATGACAAATTTCACATGCATGTACTTAAAAGTACTCATTTCATAACCAAATCATCAATACAACATCATACTCGATCAAAATCATCATGGATCGTTATGGAGTCATTAAATCAGTAAATAGATCAACAAATAACAGATCTAAACATCAATATTTCATGACAATGGTGTGTGATGGTGATGCATGTAGCCTAAATGGCTTGCATGTGTGTTTTCTAGTGATTTTGTGACTAGTTTGAACAAGGAAACTACCTTACAAGGCTTTTAAATCACAAGATGAGGCTTGAGCAGTTCTGGAATGGTCTACTCAGTGGCTCTAAGTCGTGCAAGATGATGGTGGTGTCGATGTCTAGCCCCAAACTCCACCTCCAAGTCCCCACAAGCTTCAATAGTGCTTCCCTTGTGATGGTAATGGCTTATAGCAGTAAGAATGTGGTTTACAGGTGACAATGGCGGGGTTTGGACGCTGAGAGATCGAGAAGAGGGCTAAGGGTTCGGGCAGAAATGATTAAAATTGGGTTTATAAAGACTTTATGCGTGTTAGGGTCGTCGCGTACCGCGACGTATGTCCAAAAAGCAGCTCCGCGTACCGCGGCGATTAAAATAATAATTCTGTTCCCGAAACACGCCGCGTATCGCGATGGTGGAAAATGATCGCCGTCGCGTACCGCGATGGTTTTCGGAGAGTTCAAATTCTCCCGCCCAGGCTTCGCGTACCGCGAAGGCCCAATTGGGTGCCCATCGCGTACCGCGATGGGTCTCGGTTGAGCCCAATAAGCCCAATTTCATTGTTTTGAAACCGAATCTTTCGTATTTCTTGAATACGATCATCGTTTCTCGACACATAAGCGTTGTTCTACTAACTTAGGTTCTCCGGAACCTAATTGTGCAGTGTAAGTGTACTGAGGTTTGATCCGTTCACCAACGTTCGTCATTCGGCACGTGCGAGTTTCGTGCGATAATTCCTTGAATTATCGGTGTGTTTGGTCCGTTGTGCCACGTGTCACACTAAATGCAATTATTCTAGTGCCACGTATGAAATAATAATAAACATTATTATTAAAATAATAGAGTTGTTGACCTAGAAATCACGAGGTGTCACATCATCCCCCAGTTATTGGGAATTTCGTCCCGAAATTCAGTTCGTGTTGCTCGTGCCAGTTTGGTCGGAGAATAAGTGAGGGTATTTCTTTTTCATCTGATCCTCTCTTTCCCAGGCGTATTCCGGTCCTCGCCGTGAGTTCCATCGGACTTTCACTATCGGTATTTTACTGAGTTTCAACTTCTTGAGTTCCCGGTCCATGATTTCCACCGGTCCTCAACGAAGTGGAGTTGCTCATCAATCTGGATTTCCTCCAAAGGGATCGCGAGCGTTTCGTCTGATAGACATTTCTTGAGATTTGAGACGTGAAACACGTTGTGTACACTACTCAATTCATGCGGTAGTTGTAGTTCGTAGGCCACGGGGCCTATTCGTTTAGTGATCTCGAATGGTCTGATATAACGAGGATTTAACTTTCCCCGCTTCCCGAATCGAATCACTCCCTTCCAAGGTGAGACTTTAAGGAGTACTCGGTCTCCCACTTGGAATTCCAAAGGTTTGCGCCTCTTGTCGGCGTAGCTCTTCTGTCGATCCCGAGCTGCTGCCATTCTGTTGCGTATCTGCACGATCTTTTCAGTTTGTTTCGTGCACGAGTTCGGGTCCGGTCAATTGGCTTTCACCAACTTCCGCCCAACAGAGTGGTGATCTGCACTTACGTCCGTAAAGTGCTTCAAACGGTGCAGCTCCAATACTGGTGTGATAGCTGTTATTATAGGAGAACTCTACCAAAGGTAAGTGAGTCTCCCAGCTGTTACCGAAGTCAATCACACAAGCTCGAAGCATGTCTTCCAAGGTCTGGATGGTTCGTTCACTCTGACCATCCGTTTGTGGGTGATAGGCAGTGCTCATATCCAATCTTGTCCCAAGCGCCTTGTGTAAGGACTTCCAAAATGTGCCGTGAAACGGCTGTCTCGGTCAGATATAATAGAGGTTGGGACTCCGTGTCTGGATACGATTTCCTTTAAGTAGACTCGGGTTAACTTCTCCAGTTTGTCAGTTTCCTTAATCGGGTAAGAAGTGTGCCGATTTCGTGAGTCGGTCTACGATAACCAGATGGTATCGCAACCACTTGCTGTCTTCGGCAGCTTGGTTATAAAATCCATGGAAATCTGTTCCCATTTCCATACTGGAATTTCCGGTTGTTGGAGCAACCCTGACGGTTTCTGATATTCGACCTTACCTTAACCTGGAGCAAGTCAGGCACTTACTCACATAGGTTACAATTTCTGATTTCATGTTAGGCCACCAGTAGTTGTCTTTAAGTCTTGGTACATCTTGTCGGAGCCTGGATGTACTGAGTATCGACTCTTGTGAGCTTCGTCCATCACTACCTTCCTTAAGTCCCCATAACGTGGAATCCAGATACGATCCATTAGGTATCCGTCGCCTCTCTGTTTCATTTGCTTGTCCATCCCTCTCTTGGCTTCTCGAGTAAGGTTTCGGCTTTCAATACTTCTTGTTGTGCGATCCGAATTTGATTTGGTAGTTCGGAGTGGATGGTAAGTTGTAGTGCGCGCACACGTTTGGTCGTTTCTTTCCGGCTTAGTGCGTCGGCTACTACATTGGCTTTACCGGGGTGATATTTGATTTCACGGTCATAATCACCTATCAGTTCGACCCACCTGCATGTCTCATGTTCAGCTCCTTTTGGTCGAAAATGTGCTGTAGGCTCTTATGATCAGTAAATTGTGCACTTGGTGCCGTACAGATAGTGTCGCCAGATCTTCAGTGCGAACACTACGGCTCCTAACTCTAAATCGTGGGTTGTGTAGTCTTTTTGTGTACCTTCAATTGTCGTGACGCATACGCTATAACTTTCTCGCGTTGCATCAACACACAACCGAGTCATTGCTTTGATGCATCACAGTACACCACGAAATCCTCGCACCCGTCTGGTAGCGATAAGATTGGTGCACTGCACAATTTCTACTTCAACAGGTCGAAAGCAGCTTCTTGTTTTTCTCCCCATTCAAATTTCTTGTCTTTGTGTGTAAGGGAAGTCAATGATTGCGCAATTTTTGAGAATCCCTCGATAAACCGCCTGTAGTACCCGGCCAACCCTAAGAACTGTCGCACCTCAGTTGGAGTCTTAGGCGCTGCCCACTTCTTGATTGCCTCGATCTTGGCTGGGTCTACGTGTATCCCTTTCTCGTTTACTACGTGTCCAAGGAACTGAACTTCGCGTATAGTTGTTCCTTCTTCAGTAGTTCTAAGACACGTCTCAAGTGATCGGCATGTTCTTCCTGAGTCTTAGAGTAGATTAAGATGTCATCAATGAATACGATTACGAACTTATCGAGATATGGTTTACACACCCGATTCATGAGATCCATGAATACTGCTGATGCGTTAGTCAATCCAAAAGGCATGACTAGGAACTCGTAATGTCCGTACCGTGTTCTGAATGCTGTCTTCAGTATGTCTTCCTCCTGTATTCTAAGTTGATGGTAACCAGATCTTAAATCGATCTTCGAATAGTAGCTGGATCCTTGTAGTTGGTCAAACAGGTCATCTATTCGGTAGAGTGTAGAGGGTATCGATTCTTGATTGTTACCTTGTTTAGTTTCCGGGTAGTCTATACACATACGGAGATCATTTGGCCCCCGTTGCCAAATGACCCCCTTCTCGAGCGAAAATCGAAGCCCGAGCTGTGGAAACTTCTGCACGATACGCATGCCCTGCACCGTCCGTCGATGGAGTCGGGAGTCGTT
>SZYD01002261.1:0-95440 GCA_009363875.1 Mikania micrantha | reverse complement strand
TTATAATTAAACAAAATAAATCGAGAACTTAAATGGCCACATTAATGAGGTGCATTTATCAAAAAAAATAACAAACAATATTAAAAAATTAATGGTCACATTAATGAGGTAGAAGTTTAAAAGCTTAGAGTAACCGTATGATTTAATACATTTACTGGTGAGGTGCCCTGTGTTCGTGCTTAGAAAAAACCATATTTAGATTTTTTTTTTTGAACGGCGAAGGTCTCAATCGTGTGAACCCACTGTTCCAGGCCATGTCACCAAGGTCTAGTTACCTGGACTCCATGAGCCACCACACCACCCCAGGAGGAAACCCCACTGGAAAAACCTCCTGACCCCTCACAGACCCCTTTTTCGCTGTGGGAGGATTTGAACCCAAGACCTCCTATTTGGAAGAATCTTGGGGTTACCATGAGGCAATGCTCTTTGGTAAAAACCATATTTAGATTGGTGATTTTAAGTTGTATATAGTTTGGTTCAGTTTGATTTAGTTTTAAGTTATAATTATAATTAAAATCAAATTTTTTTAATATTTTTTAATTTGTACAAGTGAAAAATGGTACCAAACATAGATTTCTGTATGCCATATAAGATATTTTTATTAATTAGAGATAAGAAATTTTGTTTAAGGTATCATCTTTATGAATTTTATGTTTTCAAAATAGTATTTAATTATTGCAATAAGAGTTCAAAATTTAAACCAAAATTTTATTATTTGAAGCAACTGTTAAAATTAAATTATATCGTTATATTCAATAGTCGCGTCTTTTTGGAAATTTGATTTAGAGACAAAACTTTTCTATGCAAATTGCATATTACTTAAAAGTTGCACACATTAAAATTATTTATATCTTTTTAATATGTATTATTTATAGATAAATTAATTAATAATCAGATTGTTGAACTAACATGTGATACTATTCTTGTAAAATTAGCTTAAAAAACTTTGATTGTATTTTGCCCAACGTAAAGGCAAGCTTAAATTTATAAACAACAGTAACTCTAGTTATGTTTATATTATTATTATTATTATTATTATTATATTATTATTATATTATTATTATTTATTTATTATTTATTTTAATTGAAATCCTGATTTATCGCTTTGTATGATATTTTCTAAGGCTGGAGCAAGATGCTTGACGGCACACGCTGCTTCTGCCCTTCGAAGAAAGTGAGCCTGTGGTCAGGTAATTTAGGTGGCACCTAGGTTTATTTTTTTTTCTATTTAAAAAGAAAAATAATAATCTAAAACTAAATGTTTATGACTAGTTTTCTATCTTAAATACACATTTATATAAACTTTTGAAATCTTTTGGTTTTTCAGATACGAGGAATACGCTTTTTTGATTGGAATAACTTGGGTTTTGGTCTAACCCGAACCGATTTCATGTACAAGGCTAAATGCACATTGAACAACACTTTCGAGCAAGGCCAAGTAACCGATTATGGGCAACGTCGAATTAAGCCCGCTGCTGGAGTTCTAAACTATGGCCAGGTAACTTACAGTCGTGTTAAGTTTTTTAAAAACAAAACATATACAAGTTGTAGGTTTTGTTATCTAAATATGTGAAAGTTAATGAATGAATCATTTTATGTAGGGAATTTTCGAAGGTACGAAAGCTTTTAGGGGAGAAGACGGGTTAGAATTTTGTTGTTTCGACGGATCAAAATGCAATCCGTATGCAAACCGGAGCCGATAGAATGTGCATGCAATCCCCATCTATTGAACAGTTGTAGATGCAGTGAAACAAACCACTATAGCAAAAACGTTGGGTAATTCATTTTTCCTATTTAACAAGATGTGAGGTAAACTTTCAAATTTTTAAATATTAAATTTAAAGTTTTGAATTTAGACAAATTTTGAAACCCATATAAATCTTTTTTAAAGTGTTTTTTTATCTTTATTTTAACTAATTTGGGCTTTTATGTAGATTCCTCCCCCAGGAAAAAGGGTCACTTTACCTAAGGCCTTTGCTCATTGGGACTGGGCCAACATTGGTGTATCTCCAGCTCCAGAGTATACCTTTTAGTGTATGCATCCCTGTAGGCAATTACTTTAAGGTGGTTATTCTTATTTTTCATCGTGTTTAATTACTCATCATCACTGTCGAAGGAGAATTACATATTTCTTCTTTCTAATTTAAAAAATTACATATTTCATTAAGGTATAAAATTTGATGTATAATGTACAATGCTTTGAAGCATGATCTGGAGAAATATGTAATTTTGTAGATTAAGAAAGGGAAATATGCAAAATACTCATTCTATCTACTTCTGTGATATTTTTACTTATTATTCTTGAGTACGTTACATTTATACGGTTTTGCAAAAATACAGGAGGGTACGGCACCATTAAACTTGTATGTTAACAACGAGTTTCATCGTGCAACTCGTGGCGGGGCAGGAGGTGTCAAAAGCATCACAAACTATGCCCCGGTAAAAACACAACTTAAAATCGTTATTTCATGAGGCGCTAGTCGCGAAAATATTAAAAATTAATACATGACTTGTGTTGTGTAGGTAATGAAAGCTATATTAAGAGCAAAGGAACAAGGGTTCTCCGATGTTGTGTACCTTGATTCGGTTCATAAAAAGTACATTGAGGAAGTTAGTTCTTGTAATGTTTTCCTAGTTAAGGTAATTATCTACCAAGATTCATTAATTTAAAGGTTTATATCATATGATAATCATATATGTACAGGCGTGTTTAATATATAACCAATTTTATATAAAGAATCATAAGAACCACATAAACACTTGTACATGACGTAATTTGTCTTTGTTATGCATATAGGGAAACGTTATTTCAACTCCGGCAACAGTAGGTACAATTTTGGAAGGAATCACACGAAAGAGCATCATTGATCTAGCACGCGACTTAGGATACAAGGTAAGGAGTGTACATTTGAATTTATTTTTTTAAAAGTTGTCTAAAAATGTTACAAATGTTATAGGTTGAGGAACGTTTAGTTGCGGTAGACGAATTGATGGAAGCCGATGAAGTTTTCACTACAGGAACAGCTGTTAGTGTTGCTACAGTTGGTAGCGTGACATACAACGGTCAAAGGTAACAAAAGAACTGGTTACAAACTTACAATAAGTTGTAATTATTTAATTTTATTTTTGAAAAAAATTGAATTATTGTTTCATGTGTTTACAGAGTGGAGTACAAAATGGGTGATGAGTTGGTGAGTCAGAAGTTGTACAAAACGCTAGTAGGCATTCAAGTTGGAAAGATTGAAGATAAATATAATTGGGTTGTTGAGATAAAGTAAAGAACTTGATGTTGTTTGATATTTGTATTGGCAAAGTTCATGTTTAATTAATTTGGAAAATAAAAATAAATATTACCTTATTTCAAAGTCCCCAAATCTAATAACCACTATCAAATTTAATAATTGTAAGTAGATTTGAAAGGATTTATATCAATAAGATATCTCAAAAACCAACCAAATAAAAATGAATAAAAAAAATAAAGTGTATATATATTAATTAAGTTGAAGCATATGTCAAGTCCTAGTCTATAGATCTTTAGGCTATTTGACTTGTGCAATAGCTTATTGACAATGGAAACACAAATTAGATATCAATTAAAAGCCCAAACAAGCAAACTTACTATGTATATTTTTTTTTTTAGTACTATGTATAATAAAATGAACTAAGATTAAAATCATCAAACAATCCTTAATTACAATCACACACTCACAAGATCATATTCACATATGAGAATTTCTCTAAAGCTCTATCTCTAGGACTCTCTTTAAGGTCTACTTATATTGTGTGCATTAAACAATGTATTTATAGATGGTAAAAACAATAACAAATATTATGTTGAGAGATAAGAGACTAGGTCGAGTCTAGATTCAGCCGAATTTAAATTTGCCCGAGTTTTAAGCTATTACACTATTTTTCTTTGCAATCTTTTATAATCTCCTGTATGATCTTTAGTGTTTTCAGTGTTTACCGTGCTACAACATAAAATATACGTTACAACATAACTTAGTTTAATATTAATCATATTTAGCAACACTGGTGGCATCATTCTAAATCTTTATAGATTAGGCATCAAATAAGTGTTACTGTTCAAAAGTAATACCCAAGTGAACCAATAGCAGCTTTCTTTATAGAATTCATAGAAATATTGAATGATTTGGTTTTCGGTTTATTTAGTTTTGAATAATTTTAAGGTTATCTGTTAAGAAACCGATCTATAATAGGAATTTGTCTAAATTAATTGACCTATGGTATCATTATGGATAATTATAAAACAAACATATACATATATTATTGTGTTTTTTAAAGTGGGGGACCTAGGCGTCCGTCTAAATTTTTTTAAATAAGAGCCGACTTTGCCGAGCACTATCGTTTTATATAGACTTTTTGAGAAACTAATAAGAGTAAATTGTTGACATAGTCCCTATGATTTGATATTATTTCACTTTAGGTCTCTAGGTTTTATAAATTACTCACATTGTCTCAAACATTAAACATTTGTAAAACATAACATACCTTCCTTATATGAGGGTAATTTAGCCAAGCACGTAAGTGTAATTTGTTGACCTAAGAAATGTATGTGTTACATATAGTTGACTTCCCTTTATAAATCTATAGGCAAGGGCCTATAGCGGTGTAGAGCCCCCAAATTTTGGGGGCACCAACCGTCTGAGTTATCATTCTTGTTATTCATTTTGTCATTTTAAATATAAAAAAAATTAGAAAGTTCATTCAATATTTTAAAAAAAGTATGTTTAAATTTATCTCTTTTCAAATAATTACATCTTATACGTTTTTGTTTCACATTTACTTGATGTTGGAATAAATTTTTTTATTAATAGTACAGGTGAAAGATTTAAACAAGTTTTTTAGTGTTAAATATGGTAATCAAGCTGATTAACAAAGATGGGTAGAGCTATAAAGTATCATAACCAAGTATTGTATTTTCAAGCATTCTTTGTTTATATCATTTATGATTTTGTTAACTATAATTATGAGTAAACTTATATAGATTTAGACAAATTAACATGTATTTTTTTTTAGAATTTGTGAACCATAATTCTTTATCAAAGACAAAAAAAAAATATTTACAAAAAGGCCTGTGAAATACTAATAAGTCATATGAAGCATCTGGATAATACACTCAAATAATAATTTACAAAAACTTGAAAGGGTAAGAATATATAATTTTTGTTAGAAAACTTAAAACACACGTAATTATGCCACTTCTTATATTCCAGATAAATAGTATTTCAGGTATATGAATTAAAGTTTTCAGTCGTTGATTATTATATATAAAATACCAAGTTACGGGAACAATAATAATATTTTTACTAATCTAGTTTTGTTTTTTTTATTTAGTACATGAAGCCATGAAGGTCTCATGACTTACTCAATGCGAGCTTTTTAAATGTAAAATGTTTAATCAAATTTATTATTAATTATCTTGGAGTGCCTCTCATTGTGGAGCGATTCTCTGTGACATTTTAAGTTTTATTTCTACTAACGTTATTTTAGCATTCACATGTTCAAGTTCATGTTAGTTTTTTTTTTTTAATTTTATTTTATTATTATTATTTTTTTTTAATCTTATCTTGGAGTGTCTCTCATTGTGGAGCGATTATATGTGACTTTTTGAGTTTTATTTCTACTAACTTCATTTTATCGATGTGTTAGCATTTGCAAGTTTATGTTAGTTTTTGCATAGGTTATTTAAAAAATAGTTTAGTCAAACATAAAAAAAATTAATTAAAAAAAACACAAAACTTGTGCAGGGTAAACCGGCAGCTTTTTGATACATTTGTAGCTCTTCAATTGTCAAATAAGTGCCGTTCAAAAAAAAAATTGTCAAATAAGTGCGGTTTCTAGAAAGAAATTTTTCTATAGTGAAGATAAAGTTTATGGTTATTAGAGAACTGCAAAGACTAATTAATAAGAGTGGTGGTATTCACACATCCCACTGACACACCTCACACCCTTATACGCCCCGTATTAGTTAATACGGGCGTATAAAGGGGTAATCATTGGGTGTCAATGTCAATGATTGGACCCTCAGTGACAATGATTGGGCACTTATACGCCCGTAGTGACCACTCGGATGTATATACTTGACAGAGGTGTTAGGCCACAAGGAGTGGTCTAGTTTTTCCCCACTTTTCCCCGTTGTCACATCAGCGCCACATCAGCTTTTCTCACTTTTCCCCACTTTTCTCCACTTTTTCCCATTTTGCACGGTGTCGTCCCACTTTTCCCCACTTTTCCCCATTTTCAAATCTTATTTTTAATTAATTATTTTAACAATAAATATAATAAAATAAAAAAAGATTCATTAAATTTAAAATAAAAAAAAGAATTCAAAAAAAAAATACAACTAAAAAAAAATACAACCAAAAAAAAGAGTACAAAAAAAAAAGAGTACAACCTAAAAATTAAATTAAAAACCTAGAAAGGGCAATGCCATCCCCAACGAGCAGCAATTTCTCGTTTACGATCGAGAATCAGTTGTAGCATTGGTTCTTGATAAATTGAGTGGTCTTTCATCATAAACTCTAAATCTACAGCCTTTTGCTGTTCGTCTAAAGCCTGTTGTTGTCGTCGCATTAATGCAACGCGTGCTTCTTTCTCCTCTTGCAAAACACGGAGTTTTTCAACTCGATGGCGTTCTCTTTTATCGGATTCCTCTTTGTTCAACGAGTTGAATTCCGCCATTTGTTGAATTAAATCGTCATGCGACGAGGAGGACGCGGCCGATCTTTTGCCCTTTCTTGTTGGCCTATCCGGTTCATAATAAATGCGTGGGCCATCACGATCAAGGTTGATGTTGATGTCTTCGTCATCATCAAGGTTGATGTCGATGTGGGGGTTCGCACTACCCATTGACTCGTTTGGCTTCGGCCTTTTTGTTGTAGATTGTGAGTCACAACCTACTGGTGGAATGTCGCACCATAAAGGGCTATAGCGGACCACATCCCACGCTTGGATGTGATCGAATCCCTTTGACTTGACCAAGGTTTTGTAGTTTTTCATGGCCGTTTTCAAAACTTGTTCGTCCCTTCACCGCTTTTGCGATTCATTGAACACTGTTGGTAAAAACCATTCCATTTCTTCATGGAAGCGTTCATATCGTTCCATTTTGAATAGATTTGATCAACAGTCATCGACCTGTCCTTCACGAGATGGTGAAAATGTTCGGTTACCTACATATAAAGAAAATAAATTTAACCATCAACCGTTACTTTTTTTGTTAACTTAAACAATGTTAAAAAATACCTTTTTATAAAAACCATCCCGTTTTTGCGCATTACCAACATCGAGATTTTCAGAAATAGTTAGCCAAGCTCTGGCCAACGCAACCTCCTCTTCATCGGACCAACGCTTGGCCGGTGCTTTCTTTCCAATTGGTTTCTTTCCCGGTCGCCTAACCGGTTCTTGTTCTTCTTCTTCTTCCGACTCGACTTGAACACTTTTATTATGTTCGCTTGAATCCGAGTCGTCTTGATTATGGTCACGATAGTCTAAACATAAAAATAAACTTATAAAAATAAACAAAAAAAATAAAATATAAAAATAAACGTATAAAAAATACCTTGAAATAGAGATTGTTGTTGAAAATTTTGTTGATCGAATTGTTGGTAAATTTGTTGGTCTTGTTGATACGATTGCTCCCACCGGTTGAATTGTTGTTGAGTGCCCGGTGAATATTGCAAATATGGAGGCGGGTTCATTGGATCGTAGTAAAATGTTGGTTGATTCGGAGATGGCATTTGTGGATGATACCCGGGTGTGTTGAACGGGTTCATTTGAGGCGTTTGAACATTTTTTTTGTCGTGGTTTTCTAAATTTCTTGGTTGACGACCCACCACGTGATGAACCTCCTTCCATTTTAGTTGAAAATTTTATAAATTTTAGTGTATAAATTGTAGAAGATGAGAGAAAAAAGTGTGAGATTTTGGTTGGTTTTTGAGTTGTTTAAATAGAAAAAAAATTGGTTTTTTTTTTTTTAAAAAATAACCGTTGTCCAACGGTTATATTTTTTTCCCTCACTCGGCGAGAAACGGTGTGGACACCCCGATTCACCCCACCCCACTTCCGGGGGGTGGTGTTCCCGATCGGCCCCGGGCGGCCCAGCTTGTCCCCGCCTCTCTCCCGTGCTCCACTCCGAGTTCCCTTAAAATATGTTTTTTGGTGTGGAGATAACCCCTCCCATTAATAAAAACTGTTT
The DNA here is from genome assembly GCA_009363875.1 of Mikania micrantha. Taxonomy (NCBI): domain Eukaryota; kingdom Viridiplantae; phylum Streptophyta; class Magnoliopsida; order Asterales; family Asteraceae; genus Mikania; species Mikania micrantha. The sequence continues at coordinate 87,222 of SZYD01002261.1, read as the reverse complement.
TTTAATTTTTAGGCAATAAAGTAAAAGTCTATCTCACAAACCTAAAGAATTCGAGAAAAAGATACATGAAAGCAATTTTTCAATTTTAGGAAAACAAACATCTGTAAACTGAATATAAATAGGAATTTAAAAGTTTAGAGAGTAAAATGTTATTTTAGTTTCTATGGTTTGGTAACTTTTATCATTTTAGTCAAATAGTTTAAATTTTGCAATATTGGTCATTATGGTTTCATTTTGTTGTCATTTTGGTCATTATGGTTTACATTTTATTGTCATTTTAGTCCAATTAAATTTAAACTTTTGGAATAAAATGAAAAAAATTAACATACCACAGGGACGAAAATGACAATAAAATGAAACCATAATGACGTAAATGACAAAATTTAAACTATTGGACTAAATGGCAAAAATTGTCAAACCATGAAGACTAAAATGACATTTTATTTAAGTTTAGAATTTACAAATAAAATATGTTATATATTTGTAAATAATTATATACCTTTTGTGATAATCATGGTCATGAATAGTGCGTTTATGTTATCTTTAATCACAACCGATCAGGTTTTATAATATGATAGGTCCTTTTTCTTAAGAATTATAAGAGGGATGGGTTATCAACACACCTCAAAATTTTAATTCAACACCCTGCCACCACTCATATGCCCCGTAGTGGCCACTACGGGGCGCTTTGACCACAGAATGACAACCTTAAACGATCAGACATTCTGTGTCAGCTTTTGCAGACCTATACGTCACGTAGTGACCACTACGGGGCGTATAGGGTTAAAAAAATTAAACTCAACAGACTTGTGACGTTTGAGTATGTTTTGGGGGGGGGGGGTTGGGTATGTTTTTGGGGTGTAAAAATATAGTTGTTTTGTTAAAAAAATATAATAGTTTTGTTTAAAAATTATTTTTATATTTTGCGTATATTTTGTGACGTATCTTTCGTTACGTTTATACTTTACAACGACATCTCTCGTACGGTAAAAAGTTTAGTTATTTTTTTAAACGCAAGTTTATTGTATGTAAAAATCTAATATTTTTTTGTTTAAAACTTGTTTTTTATTTTTTACGGTCTCTCGGTTCGTTTATTTTTAATTGTTTTTTAAATGACGTTATTTTTAATATTTTTTAAATCTAATAATTTAAATATTTTAATTAATTGATATATAAATGACGTTATTTGTTTAAGCATATTGATGTTACAGAATAATACGATAAATAATGCATCACCAACCAAAACATATTTAAATAATAAACACGCATCACCAACCAAAACAACCAAATATATACACGCATCATAAACCAAAACAACCAAATATATACAAAACATAAACATGAATACAAGTGTATGTTTAACAAATACAAATATAACTAAAAATACTAACTAGCCATCATGAGGTGGAGGTGGAGGGGGAGGAGGATAATCTCGTGGCTGCGGAACTGCAGGGAGCTGGACACCCTCAACATGAGCGTGCCAAAGCTCTATGTGCACCTGCCACGAGATCAAATCCTCCAACCGATCCATACGCCGCGTCAGCGAAGCTGCTCGCTGGTATGAGTGTCACACCCCCAAATTCCCACTCGTGGTGTCAGTCCACGTGGGTGTGACGTGGCCAGGATCACAGCTCATGGTCATATAGAATGACTCTATATGAGTTACACAGTCACACAAATTGTAAAACAATACAAGTTTTCATAATTAGGCAGCGGAAGTGTTTAAACAACAAAATACATAAGTTTGCAGCGGAAAGTAATCGTTTAAGACACTACATAGTTCAAATTGTTTTCAAAACATAATAAATGCACACAAGCTTAGGACGTGAGTCTATATGTAAGCTTGACTCCTTAGTGTGTCCTGGTGAGCGTCCTAGCGTGTGCTCCATTAGTTACCTGAGAATACATGCGAAAAAGTGTCAACTAAAAAGTTGGTGAGTTCACAGGTTTAGACAGACATAAATAGTAAACAGACATATACTGGGCATGTTTAAGTTTAGTTGTTGGATCTACGATCCGTGAGTGTGTCATGTCATCTTACCGAAACTCGACTGTTTCCATTTGCCTCCGCGGGTCATCGTTGAACCCGACATCAACATCGATATTACACTCGTTATGACCTCCAGTCAACGTTGTTGCCGAGTGGGGCTAGTCAAACCCAGTAGTACTACGTAATAACGACTCGTTCGTAACAACTAACGGTAAGGATAAGTGAAGGCTTTATGCGATAAAAGTTACACTAAAAAAGAAACGGTTTCACAACATGCCAGTCATATATCTAAAACAGTTGCATTGTATTCTCACCCCAAAGTTGAGTAAAAACAGTTAGAGAGTAAAAGTGGGGCCGTAAACTCACCTGAGTTTAAGTAATGCGTTAGCTCAAAGAGATAGTTTAGCTCACCGCCTAGTAGTCACCTATATCACATAGGTACTATGAGTTTGTGTTCACATGTGTGGGTCTCACCGGACCGTGTTAGTGTTCAACAACACTAAGTGGTTATGTGGGTCGAGTTGACCGTGTTTGACCGTGTCGATCGTGTTTGACCTAACGACCCGTTGGTGACGGTTTTGGATCAAGTGCTCGTGTAATGTGCGTTTTAGTGTCGAGTGAAGTGTACGGATCCCAAAAATCATTCCTATGAGGAAACTTACTATTTATAGTAAGTTTCTATTTTAGGAAAGTTTCCAATTTAGGCAAGTCAAGCGATAAATCATATTCCGATTATTCTAGCATACGTATTTATCCTAAATGAGCACGTTATCACATAGCACATCGTTACACATAGCCGGTTTAGCATAGTTTGCGCGTAAAAGTTTCTAAATATGGAAAGTTGCTAAAATAAGCATATTTTATCAAGTTTAACAACCAATATCACCTAACATCATTATCTTAGTCCTAAATAGCCTTTTAATCATGATCGTTACGATTAATATGCGACAAATCATGGACTTAGCAAAATAAAGTTACTATATTTAGTAACTTATAGAAATAACCAAAATCAAGTCTCCCAACAACATAATCTTTTCAATATCATCATGAAATCACTAAGTAAGCATCTTAGACTCGAGACATTATCATACCTATCAACCATTTGCAAACTTGCGATAAAAAGTTACTATTTATAGTAACGTTCACGAAATTCATACCTTGACCATTCTAATCATTCCTATTCATCAAACGATCATCATTTAACTTCTAAACATCATTTTCAAACCAATCTTATGGATCTTAATATGCAAACATGGTTATTTCATCATAAACACATTCTTAGTAACATTAAAGTTACTATTTTAGTAACTTTCACATCTTTGCCATTTATTGACCATGTTCAAACATTCTAATCACATGAGACATTATCAATATCAATTCTAAGAGCATTTCAATATCAAAAATCATAGGAGTTATGACAAATTTCACATGCATGTACTTAAAAGTACTCATTTCATAACCAAATCATCAATACAACATCATACTCGATCAAAATCATCATGGATCGTTATGGAGTCATTAAATCAGTAAATAGATCAACAAATAACAGATCTAAACATCAATATTTCATGACAATGGTGTGTGATGGTGATGCATGTAGCCTAAATGGCTTGCATGTGTGTTTTCTAGTGATTTTGTGACTAGTTTGAACAAGGAAACTACCTTACAAGGCTTTAAATCACAAGATGAGGCTTGAGCAGTTCTGGAATGGTCTACTCAGTGGCTCTAAGTCGTGCAAGATGATGGTGGTGTCGATGTCTAGCCCCAAACTCCACCTCCAAGTCCCCACAAGCTTCAATAGTGCTTCCCTTGTGATGGTAATGGCTTATAGCAGTAAGAATGTGGTTTACAGGTGACAATGGCGGGGTTTGGACGCTGAGAGATCGAGAAGAGGGCTAAGGGTTCGGCAGAAATGATTAAAATTGGGTTTATAAAGACTTTATGCGTGTTAGGGTCGTCGCGTACCGCGACGTATGTCCAAAAAGCAGCTCCGCGTACCGCGGCGATTAAAATAATAATTCTGTTCCCGAAACACGCCGCGTATCGCGATGGTGGAAAATGATCGGCCGTCGCGTACCGCGATGGTTTTCGGAGAGTTCAAATTCTCCCGCCCAGGCTTCGCGTACCGCGAAGGCCCAATTGGGTGCCCATCGCGTACCGCGATGGGTCTCGGTTGAGCCCAATAAGCCCAATTTCATTGTTTTGAACCGAATCTTTCGTATTTCTTGAATACGATCATCGTTTCTCGACACATAAGCGTTGTTCTACTAACTTAGGTTCTCCGGAACCTAATTGTGCAGTGTAAGTGTACTGAGGTTTGATCCGTTCACCAACGTTCGTCATTCAAGGCACGTGCGAGTTTCGTGCGATAATTCCACGAATTATCGGTGTGTTTGGTCCGTTGTGCCACGTGTCACACTAAATGCAATTATTCTAGTGCCACGTATGAAATAATAATAAAATTATTATTAAAATAATAGAGTTGTTGACCTGGAAATCACGAGGTGTCACATCATCCCCCAGTTATTGGGAATTTCGTCCCGAAATTCAGTTCGTGTTGCTCGTGCCAGTTTGGTCGGAGAATAAGTGAGGGTATTTCTTTTTCATCTGATCCTCTCTTTCCCAGGTGTATTCCGGTCCTCGCCGTGAGTTCCATCGGACTTTCACTATCGGTATTTTACTGAGTTTCAACTTCTTGAGTTCCCGGTCCATGATTTCCACCGGTTCCTCAACGAAGTGGAGTTGCTCATCAATCTGGATTTCCTCCAAAGGGATCGCGAGCGTTTCGTCTGATAGACATTTCTTGAGATTTGAGACGTGAAACACGTTGTGTACACTACTCAATTCATGCGGTAGTTGTAGTTCGTAGGCCACGGGGCCTATTCGTTTAGTGATCTCGAATGGTCTGATATAACGAGGATTTAACTTTCCCCGCTTCCCGAATCGAATCACTCCCTTCCAAGGTGAGACTTTAAGGAGTACTCGGTCTCCCACTTGGAATTCCAAAGGTTTGCGCCTCTTGTCGGCGTAGCTCTTCTGTCGATCCCGAGCTGCTGCCATTCTGTTGCGTATCTGCACGATCTTTTCAGTTGTTTCGTGCACGAGTTCGGGTCCGGTCAATTGGCTTTCACCAACTTCCGCCCAACAGAGTGGTGATCTGCACTTACGTCCGTAAAGTGCTTCAAACGGTGCAGCTCCAATACTGGTGTGATAGCTGTTATTATAGGAGAACTCTACCAAAGGTAAGTGAGTCTCCCAGCTGTTACCGAAGTCAATCACACAAGCTCGAAGCATGTCTTCCAAGGTCTGGATGGTTCGTTCACTCTGACCATCCGTTTGTGGGTGATAGGCAGTGCTCATATCCAATCTTGTCCCAAGCGCCTTGTGTAAGGACTTCCAAAAATGTGCCGTGAAACGGCTGTCTCGGTCAGATATAATAGAGGTTGGGACTCCGTGTCTGGATACGATTTCCTTTAAGTAGACTCGGGTTAACTTCTCCAGTTTGTCAGTTTCCTTAATCGGGTAAGAAGTGTGCCGATTTCGTGAGTCGGTCTACGATAACCCAGATGGTATCGCAACCACTTGCTGTCTTCGGCAGCTTGGTTATAAAATCCATGGAAATCTGTTCCCATTTCCATACTGGAATTTCCGGTTGTTGGAGCAACCCTGACGGTTTCTGATATTCGACCTTAACCTTGGAGCAAGTCAGGCACTTACTCACATAGGTTACAATTTCTGATTTCATGTTAGGCCACCAGTAAGTTGTCTTTAAGTCTTGGTACATCTTGTCGGAGCCTGGATGTACTGAGTATCGACTCTTGTGAGCTTCGTCCATCACTACCTTCCTTAAGTCCCCATAACGTGGAATCCAGATACGATCCATTAGGTATCCGTCGCCTCTCTGTTTCATTTGCTTGTCCATCCCTCTCTTGGCTTCTCGAGTAAGGTTTTCGGCTTTCAATACTTCTTGTTGTGCGATCCGAATTTGATTTGGTAGTTCGGAGTGGATGGTAAGTTGTAGTGCGCGCACACGTTTGGTCGTTTCTTTCCGGCTTAGTGCGTCGGCTACTACATTGGCTTTACCGGGGTGATATTTGATTTCACGGTCATAATCACCTATCAGTTCGACCCACCTGCATTGTCTCATGTTCAGCTCCTTTTGGTCGAAAATGTGCTGTAGGCTCTTATGATCAGTAAATATTGTGCACTTGGTGCCGTACAGATAGTGTCGCCAGATCTTCAGTGCGAACACTACGGCTCCTAACTCTAAATCGTGGGTTGTGTAGTTCTTTTTGTGTACCTTCAATTGTCGTGACGCATACGCTATAACTTTCTCGCGTTGCATCAACACACAACCGAGTCATTGCTTTGATGCATCACAGTACACCACGAAATCCTCGCACCCGTCTGGTAGCGATAAGATTGGTGCACTGCACAATTTCTACTTCAACAGGTCGAAAGCAGCTTCTTGTTTTTCTCCCCATTCAAATTTCTTGTCTTTGTGTGTAAGGGAAGTCAATGATTGCGCAATTTTTGAGAATCCCTCGATAAACCGCCTGTAGTACCCGGCCAACCCTAAGAACTGTCGCACCTCAGTTGGAGTCTTAGGCGCTGCCCACTTCTTGATTGCCTCGATCTTGGCTGGGTCTACGTGTATCCCTTTCTCGTTTACTACGTGTCCAAGGAACTGAACTTCGCGTATAGTTGTTCCTTCTTCAGTAGTTCTAAGACACGTCTCAAGTGATCGGCATGTTCTTCCTGAGTCTTAGAGTAGATTAAGATGTCATCAATGAATACGATTACGAACTTATCGAGATATGGTTTACACACCCGATTCATGAGATCCATGAATACTGCTGATGCGTTAGTCAATCCAAAAGGCATGACTAGGAACTCGTAATGTCCGTACCGTGTTCTGAATGCTGTCTTCAGTATGTCTTCCTCCTGTATTCTAAGTTGATGGTAACCAGATCTTAAATCGATCTTCGAATAGTAGCTGGATCCTTGTAGTTGGTCAAACAGGTCATCTATTCGAGGTAGAGGGTATCGATTCTTGATTGTTACCTTGTTTAGTTTCCGGTAGTCTATACACATACGGAGATCATTTGGCCCCCGTTGCCAAATGACCCCCTTCTCGAGCGAAAATCGAAGCCCGAGCTGTGAGAACTTCTGCACGATACGCATGCCCTGCACCGTCCGTCGATGGAGTCGGGAGTCGTTTGGCGGTGGAGTCGGCGGTCTTCGACGGTGGAGAGCAAACGAAGGGGGATAGAGGGGCGTTTGTGGGGGGCCGGGGGTCGTTTGGTTGTTTTGAGAAGCCTATACGCCACGTAGTGGCCACTACGTGGCGTATAGGTTTTGTTTATTATTATTTTTTTAATCTTTATTATATTATATATAATTATATTATAATTAATATATTTTATTTAATTATGTTATATTATATTATATTATATTATATTTAATTGTATTATATTTTATATTTATTTAATAATTATATTATATTTCATATATTTTATTTAATTATATTATATATAATTATATTATAATTAATATATTTTATTTAATTATGTTATATTATATTATATTATATTATATTATATTATATTATATTATATTATATTATATTATATTATATTATATTATATTATATTATATTATATTATATTTAATTGTATTATATTTTATATTTATTTAATAATATACACCATAATCTGCATTTTATACGAAACGTTACGATTAATTATAGAAGGTTACAAAGATTCATTGGAAACAACGACTAATTAAAACAAATTGTCGTAGTCACAAAGTTTCGTTGTAGTAATGTACTTGTTTGTTTGCTTCTATAATCGATTGATACCGTTGGATTCGTTCTTGATAAATCGTCTCCCACTCACTGGCGATATCATTTCGGTAACGTTTCCAAACCGTACTTAGAGTTGGAATCGGATAATCCCCCTCCAACCTTAGGTTGACGAAATGCATGACCACGTTATGTTGTGGTATTGTCGATAGAGCTAACCATAACGGGAAAAACGTGATACACCCTTCTTTACTGATAAGGTGAACTATCACGCCAAATCGTTGTGCAACAACAAGTCCCGTATACGGCATAAGCATCCAATGTTCTTCTGGTGCATGCTTGATATCAAACCAGTTTATGCTATGACGTAATGTGTCATATAAAGTTGTGTCCATCGAGTTAAGAACATATCTGTATGTGTCACTATATATGGGTGTCCATCTCTTGTAATAGTTGTTGGCGAACGAAACCCCATTGATTTTCGTCGAACCCTAACCCAACGGCTACAGACCTGAATCCACAATTACCGTCTGGCATAACATCATGTATGTTGCTTACATAGCAATGAAGCATTGAAGGAATGTAACCACCAAATCTTCTAAGATTGTTCATTCCTTCTGGTTTCACTGGCGAAGCAACTACCGAGTCAACTTGACTTGTCTCGAGTCCTTTTTTCCCTATAGAAGACGTTGAACGACTACGTTGGAGGGCGGGTATTTGCTGGTTTGACATTGCTGGAGTGAATGAACTATGCCTTGGAAGTTGAAAACTACTCTCTTGTGAGTCGACAAATGTGCTTTGTCTAGATTCATTCCCCTTTTATTGTTGAGTCTTCAATGTCGGACGTCCGCGTGTATACTTCTGAACTGATGGCGTTTTCTTTTCACTTTTAAACGGAAACACTTGCGAAAGTATTTTTTTAACCAGACTCTTTTTCACTGATTCAGGTTTTGAATTTATTTCCTACGTCACCAGACGCGTTTGTCCTGCGACGTCGATTTCTTCGTCTTCTAGAAGTGTCGGGTACCGAGTATCAAGTTTTGTCTAGAACTGGTGGCCGCATGACATACTACCTTAACGCATAACCTTGATCTTATTTATTTCATCAATTAGTAAATCAAGAGCTTTATGTGAACCTTGTCACGTAAGTTATTAAACATGGGTATCTTATGATGACCCATTGTCTTTATTAAACTTGTTTCAAACCCATGTTTCATGTTTACCTCCTGCGATTCTACCATTTGATCAACAAAACCTACCAGTGTCGAGAGTGAGTTATTAGTGGTTCTCAGATATCTTTTTAAGTTTGAATGTTGACTCTTGACTCTGTTAGTTGTACGTTGACCAAAGTTGGGCGTTCTGTTAGTCCAGGCTGTGACAAACATGTCTTTGTATGGGTTTAACCAAGTTTGTGTCACATAATTCAAAACCCCTGAAATAAAAACAACTATGACATACGAAAACGATATTTTAACAAAAATAATGATAATGATATTTAACGACCCTTACTTTGACGGTTATCTGTGACTAGCTGTTGGTACAAACGGTTGTAGTTATAGTCGTAAATTTCCGATGACGAAGAGTCACACTAATTTCCCCAACGACCCTTAAACTTTTTCCAATCACCGTCTGAAAAACTCGCATTGCTGTGTTTTGCGATATTTTCGCTTATGTGCCACCTGCATAAATACCTGGAAGCGTGCGGAAAGACCTTACGACATGCATTCATCAGAGCAAGGTCTCTGTCGGTTATTATCACGCGGGGCTCCATACACTTATCTAGCATATCTTTTACCCGTTCTAGAACCCAATGATAATTTTCCTCTTTTTCTTTACTCACGAACGCGTGTGCAATACAAAACGTATGGTGTGTTAAGGTAACACCAACTATCTGTACAAAAGGAAGTTTGTACATGTTAGTCTTGTAAGTCACGTCGATCATAAGAACATGTGGGAACGCACGCCACCAGGTGTATGATTTTTTATGACAAAAGAAAATCTCCTTCACGACATTTGTTTCGGAGTTTTCGCGAGCATAGTATACGTAATTCTTAGTATGCAGCAGGTTCTCTAAGACCTGCATCGGGGTTGATCCCACTTTTTGTTTATTTTTAAATTTTTGCTGCACATTGTATACGTCTCTACGAATGGAGACGTTGTCGGGATTCTGCTTCTTAAGGCTGGAAAGTATGTTGCGTGGCTCCATGTGTTGCTCAGTCAGATGATATACCATGTTTTGTTCCTGCTCGGACAATCTTCTAACAAACGGGTGGCCCTCAAGATTTTGAGCAGGTTCATGGTTGTGTTTGTCGTTTATATCCTGAAGCTTCCAACCATAAGAATCAGTGTCATATATCCCTATTAATTTAAAAAGAACAGCCGGTTTTTTTTGCTACCGGTACGCCTTAAGATGGCTGTACTATTGTGTTCACCACCACGATCACACACAAGCCAGATTTTGTTGACCTCATCGGTCCCCTTCTTTTTCTTAGATCGTCCGGTAACTACGACGTATCCATTATCAAGGGCTCTACTTTTCACCCATGCCATCAGCTCCTCCACAGAAATAAATATCTGAAAACAATGTTGTCATTAAACTAATATCCATCTAACTAAAAACAAGTGAAAATATATTACCTCATTGGTATTCCAGTCCATATTTTTGTATTCAATGTCAGCTTCTTCCTTTTTAACCGCAACTCGGGGTGGGTGTGATTGTTCACCAGCGTAACATTCCCTGTTAACGTTTTCATCAACGCAAGGTTCCTGGTTCAAATCAAACTGCAAGTACGAAGTTTGATCCGTAACCTCTTCGTTAAGATCTGGCAATACTGATCTATTTGTGGCCTCAGACGATTGCACACCAGTCTCATCCTTAAAAACATTATGATTAGTTTGTCATTTGATTAACAATAAAAACAAGTAAATACAGTTTCGTACCTGATAAGTTTCAGCCACAGGAGAAACGTCGGAATATTGACCGAAGAAAAAGTCTCCGTCCCACCAAGACATCTTTCAAATCAAAAATATGTGTGTAGAAAGTAATTATTAGAATAAACGAACGAAACAGGAGAAATTCGATCAATATGTATGTATATATGGGCGATGCATATTGTGAGGTAATATGTGTGTATATATGGACGATGCATTTATATCATTTGTCACGTTTTAAAGATCAAACGCCACGTAGTGGTCACTACGGGGCGTTTAGGGGTAACCCTAAACGCCCCGTAGTGACCACTACGTGGCGTTTGGGTTAACATCAACTGACAATGTCGGAACTTTTCAGACATCGTACCAATACGCCCCGTAGTGGGCACCACGAGGCGTATAGGTCTAATCATCACACCTGTCGTTTGACCAAGATAGTACAAGCCGTACCAATACGCCCCGTAGTGGCCACTACGGGGCGTTTGAATGGTGTGCAGACATGTTTTTGAGGTGTAAGTTTAACACAACCCTTATAAAATTAACTTATATATATATATATATATGCGCACACACAAGTACGTATATTTGTATGTATGTTTATATAGGCTGCATCTATATCTAAAAAATTTATAAAAGTCCATCTGTCTTTGCAGTGAAATAGGGTGAAATTTTTTTCTTCTTCTAATATATAAAAGAAAAATGTTTGATTTATATAAATATTACATCTTATATATCAAAAAGGTAAAATTATTATTTTAAATAAAATTAATAAAATTCCCAATAAAAGATAGTGTAAGAAATCAAAAACCATATAAAATGACAGCTACCTTGAAAATTTAGACCCAAGTGTTTTATTTTAACAGACTACGTGACCATTTATGTACTTATTATCTCAAAAAAAAAAATTATACTTAAAAACGTTTTTTTTTAAATCATCCTGGTTCTTATTACTTGATTCCCAATCCTTCACAATTTCTAAATTTGGTGTATTCTATTATCTCTTGTTTTAATATGAAAGAGAGGAAAATTTCCATAAATTAAATGATAACTTGGTAATCATATAGCACATACAATACACGGGCTAAAGTCCGAATGTTTTTGTAAATCTTACTACACTATTACAAGTGCAGTCTGGAGATCGTTAGTAAGGGTACGTTAGAAAGTTTAAAGTTTAAGATCATATGTGTAATTTTTTTTTAACGTCAATTTGGATCACTGACGGGTCATATATCCACCGAATCATATCCACACCTAATAGGAGGAAACCCACCATAGGTGAAAAAAAACCTTAGCCCAACGTGAAACCTTATTTTGTCCATATCAGGACTTAAACCCGTGACCTCCCAAAAATTGAAGCCATATGATACCTCCCATCAACCACTTGAGCCGAGGATTTTTGGTATATATGTAATTTATTAAACATATGAAACAATAATGAAATACTAACAACCCACATAAAATATTTCGGCCAATTTACTCTAATTTTGTATAAAATTTAGGGAAAGATTAGAGGTGACATGCATCTCACACGAAGTAAGGGAGGGAAGACTGGGATAGTTTAGCCACGTATGTATAAGGGAAATTACAGAACCGGTACGGAAAGTAGACACGATCACGATGGAGGGGAAGATGAGCGGAGGAAGACCGAGGTTGACATTGAAGGAGCATATTCTGCAAGATTTGTTAGATTTGAACGTTACCAAGGACATGATCAAATATATGAGTTATTAGAGAAGTATAATAAAAGCTTATAGGCTTTTAGATACTCTATAATTTGTAGGGATATACACTATACATTATTATTAGTTTTACATATTAGTTTGGTATTTAATAGTTTAATACCTTAGTTTAAATGCATCTCTTATTTTATATTTTTTTTTTATATTTTTTCTATTTATTATATGTACAATTGTTGATTATATTATATGGTTACATAAATATAATGCTTGGGTTAAGTTAAACTAAATAAGCCTCTTAACTTAAAAAGCCTAAGAAATATCTTGAGTTATTAGATCATTAATCAATAATTATGATTAAATCAAGTTGTTGGATGGTGTTTTAGTTATTCCTACTTTTGTTGATATTTTATCAAATTCCCCCATATTTCTTTAAACGTTCATAACTTTTACATACAAAATTATTTTTTTGAAAAAAATATACCATAAAACAAACATTTTTTATCTTCAAATTTAGTATAGTTTTGCTATAGAAAAAAATTATTTTTTTTAGTTCATTGTGTCTTTTGTACAAGTCATTATGTCTTTTTGTACATGACATAGGTGGTGTTTGTTTTTTGCTAAAAGATCTTCCTGGCCTCTTTTGTCTGCGCGGCCCAGACGCGGGCAGAGGTTGGTCCTCAGCAGACCATTTGTTTTTTTGAAGACGTTTCATCAAAAAAGGTCTGTCTGGGCTCTTTTTGGTGCAGACCTGAACTAACCTCTTCCACTGTCTTCTTACCTCTTCCCGTGTGAATATTGAGAAGGGTTTCCGGTCATTCTTCACATTCGCCTCTCAACCCTATCTCCCGCTCCCTAATCTCGCCAGCACACTCTCCCCTCCACCTCCACTCGCCGGCGACCACCGCCCACCGCCCACCGCCCACCTCCACTGCACGACGTCGCCTTCCACTGCCGACGACCGACTACCAAAGCAAAGCTCCAGTCTCGACGCCCTTCACGGCCGCCGCCCCCTTCCTCCACCTCCACTTGCCGACGACCATCGCCCACCTCCAGTGCACGACGTCGCCTTCCACTGCCGACGACCGACTACCAAAGCAAAGCTCCAGTCTTGACGCCCTTCCACCACCGTCCTCACCGCCGCCGCCGCCCCCTCCTCCACAGCCGGTTCCCACCACCGATTTTGTGTTTTGTGAATTTTTTCTTTTGATTTGAAATGTCTGATCTGAAATTTTTTCTTTTGATTTCATTTGATAATGTAACATACTTGATAATGTAACATACTTGCACAACAATGTTTGATTTCTTTTGATTTCGTTTGGTGGTGGTACTCAGCTCGGATGGTGACGGTGGTGGGTTAGGGTTGGGGAAGAGGTTGTGAAAATATTGGAAAACAAACACTCTCAGAAGCTCTTCTTGCAGGGGTTTGGTCCACCTCTTCTGGAAAAAGAGGTCTGCAGATGTGGTCCGCAGACCGCAGACGTTTTGCCTCTGAAAAAACAAACACCACCATAGTGTCTTTTATACATGACATTGTGTCTTTTGTGCATGTCATTGTGTCTTGTGTTTCTGATCAATGTTTGTGTTTTCGTGAACAATTTAAGACACAATAATGTTGCACAATACATAATGTCAAGCATGGATGACACAATAAAGAGTATAAATAACTCAATGATCTTTAAAAAAGACACAATTTCCTGTAAAAAAGACACAATGACGATTATGAACAATTTTGTACATGTTATTGTGTCTTTTGTATATACATTGTGTCCTTTTTGCACAGGTCATTGTATCTTTTGCATAGTCATTGTGTCTTTTGTATAGACATTGTGTCTTTTGTATTTATACTCAATATTGTGTTTTCCAAAAAAATTTGAGACACAATGATGTTGTAGAATACATAATGTTAAGCAAAGATAACACAACGACAAATATAAATAATACATTGATATTTAAAAAAGACACAATTACATGGAAAAAGACACAATTACATGGAAAAAGACACAATTATATGTAAGAAAAACACAAAAAATATAATTATACACAAACGTTTAAAAAGACACAATGACGATAATTAGACACAATAAGCTGAAAAAATTTAATTTTTTGTAACAACATTATACTCATTTTAAAAGTAAAAAGATGCTCGTTTTTATGATATTTTTTTTGAAAAAATAATACCGTATGTAAAAGTTATAAACGTTTAAAAAATGTGAGGGAAAAGTGGTTATGACCAAATTACATTCTAACAACTTTTCCCTTTAAAATTTTAAATTTTCCCTCTTAAATTTAATCACATGATATAATTGTTAATAATTTTTCTTAAACTTTTTAGAATAAAGAGGTTATTTAGTTGATCATAATAACCTAGAAAAAAAATCGTAACATATATGAATATATTAGTTTTATAAATTTAGTGTTTTCTTTTTAAATGACAATCACGTACACCTCTTAAAATGTCTTGTGATTACTTCGTAAGATTCAACACACTCACACACACCACCGTCCGTCAATATGCCAACAAGTTCAATCTTCATATCCAATGATCATGATTCCTGAAGACAACTAACCCTCGATAATTTATAATGTCTGAAGAGAGCATCAAGAACAGCGATGGCGGTGAGATTAAAGGAACAAGAACAACGCAATCCAATCGATCCTATAATCGATATAAAAAGGAAGAAGACATGAGGATTTGGGGAATCCTCGTATTTGGAATAATCGGAGCTACTGCCACCACATTCGCCGTATGTTCAATCTCCTTTGAATATAAGTTGATTTTGCACTAGGGTTTTGTTAGCGTTTTCTAGGGTCTATCATTTGTGCCTCCTGTTGAGTTAAATTGATTGATGGTGTTTTCAACTCTGTTGATACAATATTTGACATAAAAACCTCTTAATTTGAACAATTTGATAGGTTGGACAACTGCGAAGGTCAGTTGATTGGTTTCATTCTCAGGTATTTGGTTGTTTTTAACTAAAGCTGAGATTAAACGTCAAAATCTTGGCCTGTTTTTTTTGTTTGTTTTAAGCTTTGTGATCACAGTTTACTATGTTTTATATAATTTAAGGGTTGTATGAATGAATAAATATTCAAATCTTTAAACTGATTAATGTTTTCTTTTGCTACATTAAGTTTACCATGTCACAACAGTCATTTAAAGGCTCAAGTGGTGGGTTTTCCAGATCAAGTTTCCAGGATGAAGCTAGGAGAAGGTATGCCCGCCGCGTGCAGGAGGAGTATGAAGAAGAGATGGAGAGAGTGGTTTGCATCTTTTCATATAGTATTTAAAGATTCATTGTCAGATTGTACTAAGAGTCTATGAATGTGGTAAAGGTTAATAGAAATGATTATGGATCATGGTTTTGAGTTCTTTAATGTAGTTGATACTGGGTTTGTAGGAGCGTATAAGGCGTATGCAAAGTGTGTTTAATAGGGAGAAGAATAAGTACCGAAGGGGATACGAGAGATGGAGGGAAGATAGTTATGGTGAATATAATCAACATTTTCAACGAGATGATTGGTATTGGAAAACCGACTCAAGTTATGGAAATTGGAGTAATTTTAAGGATACTACTCACACCCCTGCAAATTATTCTTTGTCTCATCACTATGCTGTGTTGGGTCTTGCCAGGTAGGTACATCTCTTGAACAATAATCTTTGTTGTTTTGTTGATGTTGCTTGGTTAATGTTGTTATAATTAAATGCTAACATAATACTTTTATCTTTTTAGAGATAAATAAGTCATTTGCTAAGTATAATATTTTAAGATCAATTCACATAGATCTCCTAGGTAATGATTCCTTCATATATTACAATTTTGCAAAATAATGACCTGTAAAAGAGCTATATATTTAGTCAAAAACAACCTAGATGTGGGTTCAAGTGAGGTACGCGTCTTTAGCTAGTCTACTTCTTTCTTCTAGCAATCAATGGTCTTGCTTCTTCTCTCTTAGGCCACAAGGAGTGGTCTAGGTTTTCCCCACTTTTCCCCGTTGCCACATCAGCGCCACATCAGCTTTCCCCACTTTTCCCCACTTTTCCCCATTTTACACGGTGTCGTCCCACTTTTCCCCACTTTTCCCCATTTTCAAATCTTATTTTTAATTAATTATTTTAACAATAAATATAATAAAATAAAAAAAGATTCATTAAATTTAAAATAAAAAAAAAAGAATTCAAAAAAAAATACAACTAAAAAAAAAATACAACAAAAAAAATACAAAAAAAAAAAAGAGTACAACCTAAAAAATTAAATTAAAAACCTAGAAAGGGCAATGCCATCCCCAACGAGCAGCAATTTCTCGTTTTTGCGCATTACCAACATCGGGATTTTCAGAAATAGTTAGCCAAGCTCTGGCCAACGCAACCTCCTCTTCATCGGACCAACGCTTGGCCGGTGCTTTCTTTCCAATTGGTTTCTTTCCCGGTCGCCTAACCGGTTCTTGTTCTTCTTCTTCTTCCGACTCGACTTGAACACTTTTATTATGTTCGCTTGAATCCGAGTCGTCTTTATTATGGTCACGATAGTCTAAACATAAAAATAAACTTATAAAAATAAACAAAAAAAAATAAAATATAAAAATAAACGTATAAAAAATACCTTGAAATGGAGATTGTTGTTGAAAATTTTGTTGGTCTTGTTGATACGATTGCTCCCACCGGTTGAATTGTTGTTGAGTGCCCGGTGAATATTGCAAATATGGAGGCGGGTTCATTGGATCGTAGTAAAATGTTGGTTGATTCGGAGATGGCATTTGTGGATGATACCCGGGTGTGTTGAACGGGTTCATTTGAGGCGTTTGAACATTTTTTTGTCGTGGTTTTCTAAATTTCTTGGTTGACGACCCACCACGTGATGAACCTCCTTCCATTTTAGTTGAAAATTTTATAAATTTTGGTGTATAGATTGTAGAAGATGAGAGAAAAAAGTGTGAGATTTTGGTTGGTTTTTGAGTTGTTTAAATAGAAAAAATTTGGTTTTTTTTTTAAAAGTAACCGTTGTCAAACGGTTGGATTTCTTTCCCCATCGGTGAGATTCGGTGTGATGTCCCCGATTCACCCCACCCCACTTCCGGGGGGGTGGTGTTCCCGATCGGCCCCTTGAGTCCCCGGTCGTCCCCGTCCCTCTCCCGGCTCCCACTCCGAGTCACCTTATAAGCAATCAATGGTCTTGTTTCCCTCTCCTAAGCAATGCCACTTGCAAAAGCCTTAAAAGGTGCCTTGTAAATATTTTTTGCACTTTCCTATCACTTGTTGGGCTTTCTTTACCCTTGACCGGGCCTTCTTTTTTCTAGGATGGGCTTTGGAGTAATGAAGTTCCTATTGTACTATTGTTTTATCTGCTTTGAATTGTTATTGCTTTTAACATTTGGTTTTTCATTATTCTTGGGTAGTAGTATTATTTTTCATACCTATATTATAACTCTGTCCTTTTTATCATGAGCATGCACTTTCTTTGTACCTATGTGACAAGCAAGTTCTCAGTGTGTTGAGTGCGCTTTGGCCATTGCGCCTTTGACTATGTAGGAGTTATGAATAATAATATATGCATAAACCTCCTATTTAATGGAAGCAGTAACAACGGATTGGCCCAATTTCCTTCTAATTCTGGCATTTCATATCGCATTTTATGCCCTTACACACTCCAATAAAATGGGGCGGCTGAGCTGAAAAACTGTCATTTATCGGAGATTGCTTGAGCTTTACTTTTTTATGCACGTTTAGCTCATAAGTTATGGTATGATGCATATGCCAAGACTGTTTTTTTCATAACCTTTTACCATCTCCACCCCCCACCTCCACCATCTTGCCTGTTTCATCCCAAGGTCACTTGCTCTCAATTTAGGGGTGTTCACGATCCGGTTGTTACGGTTTTAAGGTTAAACCATAAGCCGAACCGTTAATAACGGTTTTTTGAATATTGAAAACCAAAACCAAACCGTTGAAAATAAAAACCGAACCAAACCGAACCGTTATCAACGGTTTGGTTCCGGTCTGGTTTGCGGATTGGGCCTGTTAAAAAATAAAATGAAAACCTACTTCTGAAAAAAAAAACCTTACGTCACTAACTTGTCCAAAACTACAATATGTGAAAAAAACATTACAAAACCTGTATAAAATGCAAGTAGCAAAAAATAACTACTATCAAAAAAACATTACAAAACCATCAAATATACAACCTACTATTCAAAAGCACCATAAATATGACCTGTAAAAAACATTATGAAAACTGGTGTCCAAATAATAGTACATAATGCCAAAACAATACATGTCTAAAAAATATGCAGTCCAAAAACAAACAACTTACTTTCCAAAGTTATAAAATTTTAAGTACTATCCAAACAACTAATAACTTAATTAAATAGTACATACAATTATACACATCTAAATATGTATGTAAATCAAAATAAAAAAAAAATTATATATATATATCTTTATATACACGGTCTGGTCCGGTTTTTTGCGACCGGTTTTTTTTGAAAACCATAAACCAAACCGTTCATTACGGTTTTGAACTTTTGAAACCGACCGACCAAATGTTTGAATAAAAAACCATGAAACCGAACCGATGACCGGTTTGGGCGGTTTCGTGGTTTGGAACCGAACCGTGAACACCCCTAGCTCCAGTGTTGTAAAAATCGCTAATCGCTAGTCGGTCGGTGAGGTAGGGACTAGGGATTAATCGGGATTAATCGGAATTAATCGGATTGGAATTTTATATGTAATTTTCAAAATTATATACATATATACAATTTTTTTATATATAAATTTTTAAATACCTACATATTTTAACCAACTAATTCATGAAAGCCCATACATAATAAAAATTTCAAACCCAAGAAAATATTAAAGCCCATAAATAAGAAACCCAACATAGCCCATAAGCAATAAATCATATCCCGATCGTTCTTCACTTCTTCCTCCCGCATTCCCGTTCTCGGTTAGGGCAAACACAGGCTACGATGATGCTCGATCTTGAGATTGTGTGCAGCGATTGTGAGCAACAGGGGCGAATCGCGATGGAGTCTGCGTGCAGGTGAGTTTTCTTGGTCAATTGTGTGGTCGATCGTCGTTAGTAGGCGTGATTTTGGAGTCTGGATCGTTGAAAACCCCAATTTGTTGTGCTTTGACCGATTTTTTACATTAAAAACGATTAATTTGATCGGCCGACTAGAGCCGATTAGGCCGACTAGGTCCGATTTTGACCGGCTAGGACCGACTACCGATTAATGGAGCGACTAGGCTAAAATTAATCGGCTAAGGGCCGATTACCGATTAATCCCGATTAATCGGCCGCCTAATCGCGATTTTTACAACACTGCCTAGCTCTCATGACCAAACTCTCCAGCTTAAACACTTTCTTGATCATGTTCCATGTTCTTTTTCACGCCTCTCTTGCTCCTACTTTTGAGCCTACTACCTTTATTAAGGCTTAGAAATGGTCAGCATGGTGGAAAGTTAAAAAAATTCTTTTCCATACCCTGCTCTATAAGTTGTCTTTATTTTCGTCTATTCAAGTCGCATGCTCTAATTTTAACAAAAAATGGTCACTCTGCGACACTAACTCAAGTCTTGGTGCTTCAAGTTGACATATTATAAAATGAAATGAAGATCCTAACGTCAATCAAATACATACAAAAAATTAACATTATTTGTGACCTGAGTTGTTGATGTACACAAGTCAACATTATTTGTGGCTTAAACTATTGGTGTACACAAGTCAAACCATCAAATTTAGAAAATTGATAATAAATTAGTAAGATTAATTATAAAGAACCAGAAAATGGATTATGTTATAACTGTTACTAGTATTATAGCCCATTATTTTTTCAAAAAATAAATTTATTTATATATATATATTTCTATATCTTTTTTTCTTGCAATAGGTCGAGGCCAACACCGTACACAGATGATGAAATTAAGGTAAAATTGTTTGCTTTTCCAGCAGCTCTGATATGTTACATATTGAATAGTGTTGTACTTGATGCAGACTGCATTTAGAAGCAAGGCAAAGCAATATCACCCTGATCAAAATCAAGAAAACAAAGGTGTGCCCATTTTTATCGTACTTCCATTATTGAAATATCCAAATGTTCATGAATACAAAAAGGATGTTTGGTTTCTGAGAAATTGGTTTTATTTTAAGGATGTTTGGTGTTGTTTGCAGAGGTTGCTGAAGCAAGGTTTAAGGAAATTATGACTTCTTATGAGGCCATAAAATCTGAAAGAAAGAATAATATCAAGTAGATAATCTTTAGATTATTGACAAGAAACATGTGGGAATAGTTACTGCTGCTGGGGGTGTAATTATTTTTATATCTATTTACCTTATTTTTGTATTTATGTTGTGTTTAAGTAGTGATGAAGATGGTATAGATTAAAAAGGTGCAATAAGGTTGGACACATTTTTTTTTGGGTAGTTTTAGCCTTTTAGGGTTAGCAGAAATTAGAACAATATGTTTTGTTGCATAATTTTGACTTTTGATGTTATTTTCGACATTAAAGGATGTAAATATATGATAAAGATATGTATATTTTATTTGAACAAGACTTTCATTAAAAAATCAGGGATTTAACATGCAGAATACCAATATTGGTTCCTTTTTTTCTTTTCGTCGACATTTAAAGCCTCTATGGTGATACTAAACAAGAACAGGGATAACGGGTCACCTTGTCAAACCCCTAGTTTAATACTAAATAATATGGACTCGGTCGATTTTACTCATTTTAGACCCATGATCCGAGATTTGACCACTCATTTTAGACCCATGATCCGAGATTAGACCACATTGGGCAGCTGCCTTTGTTTCTTCTGGTTTGCCTTAATCGTCATGT
This sequence comes from Mikania micrantha, assembly GCA_009363875.1. Classification (NCBI taxonomy): domain Eukaryota; kingdom Viridiplantae; phylum Streptophyta; class Magnoliopsida; order Asterales; family Asteraceae; genus Mikania; species Mikania micrantha. Next base: position 65,983 of record SZYD01002261.1, on the reverse strand, counting down.
TAGCCGTGAGACCGGTCGATGAGGGGCGTCTAATGGTGGCGTTCACCATTTTTTTTAATCGATGTCTTGTCTCTTCCATACTTTGCTATATTGGGAGAGGCAGATTGGAAACAAAGAAGTTGGTGACATGTATTTTTTTACTAGCCTCTCTTTCTGCTTGCAATCGCTTCTTTCTGTTACAAACAATACGTCTTCAAATGCAAGATTAGGTGTGATAATAATTAAAATATAAAATAAATTCAAGAAACAAGGGACATGACCTAAATCAGTCATAAACACAAACAACAAAATTATTGAAACTAAAAAATGGTCTAGAAAACAAAGAAAGTTTTTAAATTATTAACAACAATTTACAATATCTTTAATATTACACAATTATCTACATTTTATTATTTTAAATGACATTTTAAAATGACTTATTGACTTATTTGTTTTTTTAAAAAGCTAATAAGTCAATAAGTTGTTTTGCAAACTTAAAAAGAATTTTGAAAATGACTTTTTTAAAAGATATAGTAAGTAGTTTTTCAAAAACTAAAATTGTGGCTTTACAAAATGACTTATAACTTATTGGCATAAAATTACAAATTTACCTTAACTCTTTACCATTTATCCAATCTACCACCCACTGACACCGACCCCTGCCACCGCCACAACCCATCAACACCCGCCACCGCCGGCGACCACCACCCACCACCAATGCTGCCACCCACCACCACTTCCACCGCCATCCATCGTCACTTTCGCAACTCACCACTACCACCAATAACATTAAAATGACTGTTAATATAAGAATGTCCTTTTTGATCATTTTAAAAAAAGTTAATTCAAACACAATTTTAAAAACTTGATTTCAAAAGGCCATATATTAATAAATACTTTTGAAAAAAAGTCACGTAAATAAACATTCCCAAACAGAAACATTTCCAAACAGAACCTTAGATCATTGATGAAACACGGCTATGTGTTATCATCAAGCCCCCCTCACTCCACGTAGGCGCCACGTAGGTGCCACATAATCAACCAACACTATCACCCCTCATCACTCCACATCATCTTTTCTTATGTTATCCATCATGCCCCCATCACTCCACGTCATCACCACCTTTATTCAATATTCTATTATTTGATTTTTATTATTTTTAATTGAAAATAAAATTCAAAAAAGAGATAATAAAATTAAAAAAATATAAAATTACAAAATAAAACTAAAAAAAATTACATAATAAAAAAAATTACATAATAAAAAAATACTATAAAAAAAATTAATCCATATTATATTTTTTCATTATCCGCTCCTTCGTCTTCTCGGCCATTTCACGAGCGCGACCGGTTAAGTGATCGGTTGGAGTCCACAACAATTTCATATCATTGTTGTATTGTTTTTGCTCCTGTAAGTCGACAAATTTTTGTAACGACTCGGAGATTGTATCCAACGTTTCTTTATAATCGGTTGAAGACGAAGCTTGTGGTCGTTTACCCTTGTTGTTTCGACCGGGCGGACGTTGAGGAGAGGTTGGCGGGGGCATGTCCATTTCGACCTCCTCATCCGACTCGTTTAAGTTAACGAAACATCGACCGGTTGAGTCGGATTGAGTGGTCGTGTAGTTGCCGGACGATGACGTCTTCGTCCGTTTCGAAGTTTGTAACTTCGGGACGGGATGCCATTTGATTGATTTTCTCATAACTTGCCACGCCGCGATATGATTAAATGGCCCGTTTTCTCGAGCATAGGTCATCAACGCCTCGTTCATGACCGATTCGTCGTTCTCACCACTTTTACGGTTGTTGTGGTGTTGAACCCATACGCCGTTAAATTTCGCGACTTTACATTGTAAGTCGCGCCATTTGCCGGAAATCATGTCGTTCGTCCTGTGGGAGTCACGACCCATTGCTGAAAAAAACTGGGCTCTCACGCGTTTCCAAAATTCCGAGCTCGTTTGGTTGTTACCAACGAACGGGTCTTCAGAAACGTCAATGTAGGCACGGGCTAGTGCCACCTCCTCAGATTCCGACCACCGAGTGATGCTCGGTTTTGTTGTTTTTTCCGGCACCTCCTTTCGTCGGTGCCTGCGACGCGATGTAGCCGGTTGAGCGTCGGGTTGTGTTTCCGGAACCGCGTCAACATCAGGTTCCTGTTGATTCTCAGATACTTTGTCAAAGGCGGGTGAGTTTTGGTTGAAAAAAGGTTGTTGTGGGTACCAATTTGAGAAGGTTAAAAACGGGTTTGGGTTGTTTGGATTGAGTTGAGGTCGGTAACAATTCATAAACGGGTTAAAGTATGGGTTGTTTGGGTTGTTTGGATCCATGATAGTGTAGAAAGTTTTGAAGATTAGAAGATTTTTTGAGAGAGTTTAAATAATTTTTGAGAATTTTGGAAGAAATTTATGTGGGTTGAATGAGTTTATATAGGGTTTAATTTTTTTTTTTTGTTTCAAACGGTCATATAGCCGTTAAGAATTTTTTTTTCCCTTCCTTTCTCACGCCCGTGACCACCCTCACGAGTTGTCACTCACGCCCCTCTTCACGCCCCTGTGTAATGGGGGGAGGGCACCACCGGGGCGTAACCGGCCCCTCTCACGCCCCTATCACACACCATAACACATACCCTAAGTATCATCAACGTATCATGTCACTAGTAGTATCCGCCGACTATATCCACTGTTAGATCACTGGTCCAGTAAAAACTCAATACGTTGATACTCGAAACCCAGGATGTTATAGTATTGAGCGTATGTTGTATGATAATAATACTAATAGTCCAGTTTGGTGAGTCTTGAGAGAGATGGAGTTGAAGAACTCAGACGTGAATCAATGGAAGGAAGCTTTATCTTTATACGATAGCAGAATCGAATCCATGAGTAAGCCGGATCTAGTATCTTTAGATCATTTTTACTGCAAACAACTTCCATCAATCATTCACGAACGAAACCCTAATCCCCATATCACAACTCTCGAACTCTCCAAGCTTATGCAATGGAAGCTCACTCGCGGAAAATGGAGGTTATGCTTCTATTCATCTCAACCTTTCGATCGTGTTTTTGTGATGTTTCGCATTTGAAATCATATTGAAGATGTTAATTGCAGACCGCGTTTGTTGGATTTCGTATCTTCTCTGGATGAGGAAACCGTGAAATGTGCTTCTCAGAAGGCTTTCAAATCGTTACCGGAGATTTCGAAAGCGATTACCGAACTGACGGTGTTGAAAGGTGTTGGTCCTGCAACTGCTTCCGCGGTGTTGGCTGCTTATGCGCCGGATGTTGCACCTTTCATGTCCGATGAGGTATAATTCATGGTATTAAGCTTCAAATTACTCTTTCGTGTATTGAAGATTGTTTTAAAATGTCAATGTGATTGCAATTATGAATGAGTAAATGATGGTGATGATGATGTAGGCAATGGTAGCTGCTCTTGGTAATTCTAAAGAATATACTTTGAAGCAGTATCTTGTGTTTGTTGACAAACTTCAGGCGAAAGCAAAGGTTAGTTTTCGACTTACGGTTGCAAGAAATGGGAAATATTGATTGATAATTTGAAATTCATTTTGAAACTTTTCCAAGTTTCCTTCATGGGTTAGCATTTGAATAATATGCTAATATTATGCATTTATGCTCTCAAGTCATTACTCTTGTTGGTTGTTAGTTGCATTAATACATTCCATGTATTAAAATATTGCTCTTAAATCATCATACTATCAAGAAACTTGTACAATTACACATCAAAAAATGTTTCCTTCTAAATCAAAGTGATCAAACTTTAATTGAGGATAAAAGTCTAGTAGACTGAAGTATTAAATGATTATATGAATCATTTTCTTCTTAAAACAAAGGTTGGATGCGGCTGGCTCATAGGTGTTATCCCTATGAAATTGGCAACTATCTGTTTGAGTTGTGACTTAAAAAGTTCTTGGATCCAATCACATACCAAGCCCTTCTCCTGGTTGCAAAGCTGAAGCCGACTTAAAAACTGTTTCACAATTACTATTTTAAAAGATTTGTAATTACCATATTTTGTGGAACCGATGAACTAACTTCCTTAACAATCATGATTCTTGAATTACTTTTCAAAGATGACGAATCATTCGATGGGCATCCTCTACAGAAATAGATTTCAAGTGACCTGAAAGATTGTAATCCCTTGTTATTTGATACCCAGCTCTCAATATATAGATTACAATGAGTCCTATTATTTTTGCTATCTTATAGGACTAGATCACCATGCAAAATATTTAAATACATAGGAGATATATATCACAAATACGCTAATATCTATTATACACCCGCAGTTGAAGCGGGAGGTGATCGTATGCAAGACTGTCTCGAAAGTTTTCAAAAAGAATCCGCGGTAACCCTTTAGTGAAAATGTCGGCAATCTCAAAACGAGACGGAACATGAAGAATAAGCACTTGGCCCCTTTGAACTTGTTTCCTTGCATTTGTTTGATTTTTCAGAACCAACCACATGCCATACAGGTCCTGGCCACTATAATTAGCCGGACCACCACCGTGCTATCGCCATTGGCATAATTTTCCCGTGACAACGCCTTCATCTTGTTCATACATGTGGACCCATTCATCATGGTTATCCTACATCGGTGGGGTTTCATGGAAATCATCCAATTGATTACAAACAAACTCAACAGAGAATACAAACTTCATGATTCATCACCTAGAACGTGATCATCCTTGTTGTTGGCCTCATCTTCCCTGCATGTGTCATAGTGTGAGGAAAATCCATAAAAATGATCACACTTACCGGAAGTATGCTCTTATTTCACAGAATACCCGCCGAAACGTGTCGTTCTGGTTTAGTTTCATCCGATGCCGATGATGCTTCAAGATCTTGGATCTGTTGCTTGAGTCGTCAGATCTCATGTTGCAACTTGAGGTCTCTGACTTGTCATCGTAGTCGTTTAGTGTTTAGATCCTGTGGGTCGAGATCAACTTTTACCTCTGCCTTCATCGGAAATTCTGTGAGCTGAAAGTCGATCTTCAGTTCTTCACCACAAGCATGTGAAGAGAAAACACTCTGTTGGATCAGTGTTGGGTTTCGGTCCAGATGCTTCGGCATCACAAAATGATCAAACTTTAGTTAGGGATAAAATACTAGGAGACTGAAGTGATTAAAGGGTCATATTTTGCTCTCAAATCATCACTCTTAAATCTTAGTAGCTGGCCAGCTTAGAATTATGTTTATTTCATTCTGACTAGTTACTCTTGCTCTTCAAGCAACGTTCTTTCAAGAAACTTTTACAACTACACATCAAAGAATGTCTCTTTTAAACCCAGGTGATCAAACTTTAATCAAGGATAAAAGTGCAGTTGATTGAAGTGATTAAATGTTCATATTTTGCTCTCAAATCATCACTCATATTTATGCGATGTTCCTTTCAGGCTTTCAGCCTCCTAGTAGACTGAAGTGATTAAAGGGGTCTTCGAATGTGCCTTTTGAAATTGATTATGCAATATTGAATAATCTAAATATGATAATTAGTAGAATCAGGTGGAGGAATTACTATTTGGATGTGCTTTTGTTGAACTATGGTCAATAATATTACAACTCATTTGATTTGACCCCCAAAGAATTAAATAATCCGAAGCTGAATTATGTCTGTGCAAACATTAAAGCTGATCATTATGTAGTATTCTCCTATTCGTAATCATGTTTTTTGCTTGCTTCATCATCTTGTCTATAGGAATTAAGTGCAGAAGGGGATGCGTTCACACCCTCGGATGTAGAACGAGCTTTATGGAGTTCTGCCATCGAAGCCAAGTTTGTAGCATCATCAAACACTGATACTAAATACAGCAAAAAGAAAAGGAAGCGGTGATTTTGATTATGGAAAGCTAACAACTTGTATTGTAAGGTTAGTGGTAGTTAAATCTTTTGATGAATTTGAGTTAGATCAAACATTGTATTTGTTTAGAGCTTTAGATCATCAGAAGGTTGTTTATTATATGTTCTAGTTTGTATCAGAAGCAATGTGTGATTTAGGGATGTTTTTGGCCCAATTTTGATGGTTTTTAAATCATGCTGTGAGTCGAACCTTTTACAATGGTTTTAAGTACCCGTAAACCAAAACCAAATTATTCAAAAATTTAAATAGCAAACCATACTGTCACTAAGGTGTAGTTTTCTTTGGTCCTTCAAAATAGGCTTTTGGGTATTGATTAGGTTGATGTGAAACGCTTAATACTAGGTAAAACACATTACGTCAATCTAAGTGGGGAATAGTAACAAGCATACCCAACAGACTTGGTCAACTCAGCGGTTTAGTGAAGTTAATCGGAAGAAAACAAACCTCTCCACTCACCACTATCCATAGGCTTCAATTTGAGACATGAGGAAGAACCAGTAGGTTTGTTTGAATATATTAGAAGAAAACGAGAGACGTTTCTTGGTTATGATGCGGTGAACTGATGCAAGGTCACTGTAATGGTGGGAGCGGTGGCTGTTGGTAGGTTGGGAACACAGGTGGGGGAGATTGGTTTATTTATTTGAGTTAGTTATATATATATCCTCAAGTATAAATAATTACATAAATAATTATTTTTAAAAAAATTTAAATGGTAGTATGGTTGTTTTTACACTAATTTACCAAAAAAGTTAGCCTTGGTATCAAAACCCATTACAAAAGCAACCCCCCCCAAAAAAAACGGCCATGTGATTAGAAAGTTTCTCATAATATTGCTCTGACTCGTATGGTTGTCTTGCTGATCAAGTGGTCACTCAGACTTAGGGGGTGAGCATTTTACGGTCCGTTTGGTGAAACCCACCTGGTTGGAATCTGAGTATTGTTTATCTGGTAAGTTCTAGACTGTGATAAACTAGGTTTCTCAGTTTCGATATTGACCTGATGACGGCTCATCCGACAAAATCGCTTTAAAATTTAAATCCCCGAGATAACATGAGCTTATCAAAGGTGTTCTTAGAGCCAATGTAGGTGTTCTTGGAGTCATGAGTAATATATATTAGTTGGGTTCAAGAACAATATTCGTCAAATTGATTAACTGATGTACAGATTTAATCCTTGAATTTGGTTTCTTTAATTGTATTGATGACTGATTCTTGATTCATAAATATAATTTGTATAAATAATTTGTTGATTTTAGTGATAAACTTGAAATGGAGTGAAAAGTGGCTTGAGGACTACACTATCAATTATAAGCTTTAAGCCGTTCAAGAACACTTTTCAGGTAATGAGTATTTACATTTGTCAATTCAAAACCTGATTGACATAACTCTAGAAACAATTATATTTTTTCGTTTAAAAAATAAACAAATACGAACAAGCAATTTTTTTCTATTTACTTTAATGAAAGTACAAACAATGGCTACATTTTTTCATTTGTATTCATAAATGTTAAGTAATGTGTTCGTTTTGTGTTTGTTTGTTTACGCTCATTTGCTCATTTATATGTTTGTTATAAGATTTTAATGTTTTTAATTTGTAATTTCAGTTTTTGGTTTTAAAAATTGAAAATTTAAATCCCTAATATCGAAATAGGTCCCAAAACATTCACGTTTAGAGCCTTCCTAATTCACGTTTATTTTCTCTCAAAAAATAAATTGATTTAAGGTATGACACCCCTACACGCTTGTGTTTAAATAGATCTAATTTCGTACTACATGTGTAGCTTCCTTCGGTTTTTGTTGAGTTCGTGGTGTTGCTATAGATGAATGAAAAATATGTTAATATATAATATTTTTGGCATTATTAAGATTGATTGATATGGTTGTGTATTAATGTGGACAAAGTATTTATTATTAGAGTAAATTACTGAGATGATGCTTGTATTCCTTAGGTTTTATAAACTACTCATATGGTCCTAAATTTTAAACATTTTTAACACATATCGTCCTTATGTGAGAGTAATTTGGTCAATTATGTGAGGGTAATTTGGTGACCTAAGAACTATGGTAGCGTTTGGTATGCATGAATGAATGGTGGAATGGAATAAGTCATTACGTTAGAATGAAAAGAAACGTGTTTGGTTACCACATAGGAATGGAATGCACCATTTCACAAGGAATGTGATTCCTTCACTTTTGATGATTTTCAAACAATAATTAAAACCATGACTCGACTCATAATTTGTATTTCATTCTTTTATCTTCTCATGTCTATCAAACAATAAGAAGTAATAAATCATCTTATTACCATATGTAACCAAACATGACAATGAAATGGTAATGATCCATTTCTTTCCCACGTCTATTCCATTCTCTCGTCCATTTCATTCTCTCATACCAAGACCCTATATGTGTTACAAATGTTTAAAGTTTGGAACCACATGGGTAATTTATGAAAACTAGCGACTAAGAGTGAAATATTGCAAACCACAATGACCATATTTATAATTTATTATTATTATTATTATTTATGAGTTTAGCTCATGATAATGAATTAATGAGTTAGGTATGTTTGATGTCAATCATCATAACAAGTTGCAAATTGAGTAGCTGATGATTTATTATTTGTATTAATAATGTAAACCATTAGATTGTTTGATTTACTACTTGATGTTTTGATTTGTAGATGTTCGATCAACTTGTAGTGGTCGACTTACATTTAATAATTTATTATTTGTATTAATAATCCAAATGTTTTTATTATTGACAGAGAAGCCAATAGTCCTTCAACATAAAGAAAAGAAAGAAAACTTCAATCAGCTATGAACATTTTCATGATTTAATTTTGAATCATAAAAATCAAATACATGGAACATTTTTTAGAGGTAACTTTGAATGATGGAACTCAAATACATGAATGCATTCATTTTGTGAAGAAAAGTCAATAAATACATGGAATATTTTTTTGACAAATTTATTTTTCATTTAGACAATTTTAGTGAGATGTCATTTATAGTAAAAAGAATTAAATTCTACTTTTTACATGTTTTCGTTTAACTTGTTTTGTTCATTAAGCATCTCAAGATGGCATGTAAGTGGTAAAATAGAGATGATGGTTTTATGGTCGGTCTCTTGATGATATAAAGAATTTCAAGCTTAAGATACTATTTTCATATGACTATATTTTTTAGACATTAGATCACGTTTTGTCATTTTGAAATTAGATGTTTATGTCAAAGTGTGTGTGTGTGTATATATATATATATATTTTGATAATTATGACAAGTACAGTTTCTAATGTATATTTGTGTAACAATATAAATTTTATTTCTCAACTTATTTGTGCGCTTGTCATTAGTTTCAATTAGTGTTCATCTATGTTCGTTAGGGTACTTTTGTGAAATTATTGTACAAACACAAACAAATATAAAAAAAAAATTCTTTTATAAATGAATGAAAACACAAAGTCTTGTTCGGCTATACATTCATGAGCGGTATGTTTGTTAAAACCTAAATGAAAGAACATGAACAACTTCTCGTTCGGGTTGTTTATGTCCCTGCTAATAATCATTCCTACTTCTACGTTGGGTAACAAAACCAAACCCTTTTTTTATAAAAAGGTAAGTTTTTAAGTTACAATTAGCAAAGTTATTGCATATTATAGCAGAGAAGCACGATTAAAACCCGCTACATCATATCAATACGACAATAAATGAAGTCATGATGGATCGGTGCATTACTAGTCAACTCAAAAACCATGTACCAACCAACTGTTAGGCGTACTTTTGAATTCAATAAATGGAACGCACTTTACACCGTAAAGAGAGAGAGAGAGAGAGAGAGAGAGAGGACACTAAAAAACTATTGTTACTTCAAACTAGCTCAAACTTTTTAGTATTTTGAAAAAATAAATAAATTAAATTCTTAAAAAAAATAAGTTTTTAGACATTAGAACTAAAACGGCTAAGCATTGAAACTTTTAATAGACAAAAGTTGAAAAAAATAAATAATAAAACAAAACATATCTATACTTTATAATAAAGGAATATTATTTTGCTTAGGTGTCATTACCTCATTAAATCTCTCCTTGAAAGTGACATGTGTCATTACCACAAAAATTCTTAAATTAATTTTGCCACATGTCAATCACACATTAAATCTAATTCAAGTATTCACAATTTTCAAATATTATTTTAATTCATAAAAATTGAATCCATCCTATTTTTTAGCCATTTGTTGTAAATCCAATTAACCGGAAATTCAAATCAAAAAAATTCAAATATAATAAAAGTTTAATTTTATATTTATTTAATTTTATAGATTTATATACATATAAATTAGTTTTATCAATCTTTACTAATTCTTTAATAGATTTACAAACAAAATGTCGTTTTTTGAATATAATATTTTGATATTTTTTAATTAATTTTGGTTAATAATTAATCTTTTAACGCCTTCCGATTGTTAACAAAATATGTGAATGTTAACATATTATGCTATTTTTTTAAACAAGACTAAATTTACCGACATACAATACATTTTTTAATATTCGAAGTTACTAACATAATCTCATCTATCTATTATAATAAAAAAAAATGTTTTTGCTCATGTGTCAATATCACAATCAATCTTTCTTAAAGTATGACATGTATCAATCTCACATTCAATTTCAATTAATAATGACACATGTCAATATATTATTAAAAACAATTTAACAAATAAATCCTATTTTTATGTGAAATTAAGCAAATCCTATTTTTATGGAAACAAGTTTAATTTATATTATTTTTTTAACATTTATTTCAGTATTATTAAAATATATGATTACATATTTATAATATTTTGTTTTGATAAAAAAAATATGGTATTAGTTTAAGTATGTTGGGTTTTTAAGAATGATTTTTATTTATTTCTCCGTAATATACTATGTGCATTAAAATGTTTACAAATTTGATTTTATTAAAATTTTAATTGATACTACGTTTTTATATTAATAATACTTATTATTTATGTTGTATTCTTTTTAACTTGCTTTTTTGATTTTTTCCTATAATTATAAACACGAACATTATCAACGTGTTACACACTTTGAATTTGTATTTATAGTCATACATTTTTAAACAAGTACTTATTTAACATAATGTATTTTAAATAGATTATATTAACTATCTAACCCCGTGAAATACACGGGGTTATGACCTAGTATTATATATACAAGGGTTAGGTTAAACGGCTTATATAATGGGTTAGCACGACACACTAATACACGAAACACAAAATGAGTATAAACAAACATGAATGAAAAAAATATCGTATTTGTTTTTCCAAACATGAACGTAACCATTTAAAACAGGTAAACACAAAATGACATGTTAAGAAACTTGTTAACAATTAACACTGTAAATGACTCGTAAATAACCTGTTAAGGAACTAGGGTTAAATAATTAGAAATTTTGAAAAGTAATTGACTACCCACTTATTTGATTATATTATTTGTTTTAAATTTTTAATTATAAACTTGTCTTAGCATGTTAACAGTTTTGTACCTCTTTAAAAACGAAAATAAACAGGTCTTAACGTGTCGACATGCATTATAAACGAAACATGTTAAGGATAGACACAAAACATGTTAAAGTCGTATCATGTCGTGTCGTGTCTGAAATTGCCTGCCCTATTTAAAACATCCAAAACTAAAAGAGCTGAAGTTAAAACATTAGATATGATAGATATGAAAAAAAAATCTATGGTTTAAAACCGGTATACTAAAAAAACTATTAAATCATGAAAACCGGTTGGTTTGGTAAATACAACTTTTTTTAACAACAAATTAGGGTTTCACAACATGTCTTTTCATGCCCAAATAGACCTCTTTGACTTAACAATCCACGCACTATGATCACACTCTGTTGCCAATTCCCCGGTATCCAACACCCAATTATCAGCGAACGCTGAACCAAGCAAATTTACCTACTCTTCAAAAAAAAACCTGATATGCAGTAAAACCTCTTTGATTTTTATCGTACCTAGACGCTAGAGCCTAAAGTTTTATGTTCATACAACAAATTCACATGCCCTTCAAGATAAAAAAAACCCGTTATACAGTAAAACCCTTTTATTTGTATCATACCGAGATGCAAGAGCCTAAAACTTTATGTTTATACAACAAATCCCCTTGTATTCAGAAAAAAATCTGTTACGCGGTAAAACCCTTTTGATTTGTATCATATCCAGACGCTGGAGCCGAAAGTTTTATGTTTATACCCTTTCATTTTATTTATTTACCTTTTTAACCATAAATCTGTGTTACTCGTCATAAATCAAATTTGAACCCGTCACCACCCGTGGAAAGAAAAACGTCAACCCATTTATTACTATTCTAATAAAACCGTTGCAAATCAATCTCAAATCCATCTCGTCGTATCATCTTCAACACAGATTCAACCAAATGCCGACCGGCGACCAGAAGCGTCGGCGGATCTTCAATTCAACTCCTCTCCTCCCTCAGCATCTTCACAACAACGACGATTCCGTCTTCCCGTCGGAATCTGGATTCACCGGCTCCTCTTTCTCCGGCGCCGTATTCAACCTATCAACGACGATCGTCGGTGCCGGAATCATGGCTCTGCCGGCAACTCTCAAGCAGTTAGGAATGATTCCAGGTCTGTTTGGCATACTATTGGTCGGCGTCTTAACCGAATCGTCCGTTGATATCATACTTAGGTTCAGTAGAGCTTCTAAATCCAACTCGTACGCCGGCCTTGTTGGAGATGCGTTCGGTGGTGCCGGAAGGTCGCTGTTGCAGGTCGGTATTGTTGTTAATAATGTCGGATTGCTCGTCGTCTACATGATTATCATTGGTACTTGTCGATGAATTCATTACTTTAATTAACTCGACTGTTATTTTTTTACGATTATCCTGATTTTATTTTCTGTTTCCCATCAATCTATGAGTATGTTAGCTTGATTGACTGTTGGATCTGTGAAATTAGATTTGTTTGCCCAAATCCCAATTGTTCTGCTAAATTTGGATTTCAAGTTGTCATGTTTGTGAATTGATCTGTTCTTTACTTCTTTAGTTGTTTTCTTTTTCAGTATATTTTTGTTTCTAGTAATTGTATATAGATGTTTCGTCACATTTCTTGTTGCATTCATTTGTGTTTTTGGAGTAGTGTCTTGATAATCAATCCCATTCGTAAACCTCTTGCAGTACCAAATGATTGATCACTAATGTCTAATGATTAGTTAATCTAAATACTTTGGAAATTATGTCGTAGTTCATCCTTGATTGACTTGTGAGTGTAAAACTAAGAGGCAATTTTAATTACTTTTACATGAATGATACAAAGTGTATAATAATACTTGAATGATCCCTAGTACATCTGAGCATTTATGGAAAAAAAACCTTCTGATGGTTAAATACATGTCATTTTACATGTGGCGCTTAAGATCTAAGTGGATTTAGAGTTTAGACACAACAAATCGTCAAATCATTCTTTAGTGGGATTGTGAAACTAATATTCTTAGGGACTATTGTGTATTCGAAGATACAAGTGCACAAGATAGTTAACAGAGTTGATGGTGCTGAGGTGAATTTGTGGACACATATCTCTAGATAGGATAAGAAATGAAATTTTTAGAAATAGTGAGAAATGGCTAGTCAAGTAGATAAGATAAGGGATGCAGGATGCTAGATTAAGATGATTTGGGTATGTGAAGAGGAGGTAAACATTAGCCCAATTAGAGTAGTGGAAACCCTTAATGTGGAGGGGAGGAGGATTGGAGCAGTAGAGGCAAACCTTAATTGACTTGGAATGAGCAGATTAGGCAAGATTTTCTAGAATTGCATCTATCTGAGGACATAGTCTAGGATAGGAGTTCGTGAAGATGTAGAATTAACAATCAAGGTTAAGAACTTTTAGGAGGTATAGATGTAGCTTATCTACGTCCTAGCCCTTGGGACATAGTTTTTTCCTCCTAAATTTATTCAGGATTTTGCATGTTATTGTCCTAATGTATTGTATGTTTGTGTTTTATAGTATTTTGATATTATGTATGTTGTTATTATGTCACCGCTTATGCTATATAGTTAGTTTGTTATCTCTATATGATTAAAACAGGCGGTTTGTGTGCAAATTGTTTGTGTGTTTTGTGTTTGTTTGTCTATTTATATCGGAGTCCGAGGTATCTCTGAAAGCAAACTTTCTTTCTCCAGGGTTAGAGGTAAGGTTTGCATGTGTCTCACCTTCCTCATACGTTACCAATAGCTCTGCTATAAGTGGAATTTACTGACCATGACTGTTGTTGTTGTGTACCCAAATCTCCATGAAAAAAAACAGGAATCATTATTTAAAAATAGTGAGTTTTGGTGACAGGTGATGTGCTATCTGGAACATGGTCCGACGGGGAACACCATTTGGGATTGATGCAAGAATGGTTCGGACATCAATGGTGGACCACACGTTATGTCTTGCTACTATTAACTTGCCTCCTTGTTTTCTCTCCTCTAATATCTTTTAAGCGTGTAGGTGAGTTTAGCCTACTTTTTTACTCAATGATACATGCATGCTTTGTTTCTTTGTTTTGCTGCAACAAAAGAGAGCAATTAGAATATTTGGTCTTTGATAGTTGTAGATTATATGCAGATTCGCCCAGAATCTTGACTTGGTTTCTTGAATGTTTGTAGGTAGTGTTGTGTCAGTATAATATGAAAAATTTCATGTCTTTCTTCTTAATTGCATGTTTGCGATTGTGTGATACTTTATCAATATCCAAATGTTTTTGTGTTTAAAAGATACCTTATCTGACTTTTCTTTTGTTTAACAACCGCTTCTAGATTCATTAAGATACACATCAGCCTTGTCGGTGGGTTTAGCAGTTATTTTTGTGGTAATCACAGCTGGAGTAACCATAGTTAAAATAATCAATGGAAGTATTACAACACCACGTCTGCACCCCAATCTTGTTGATCAGACATCGTTCTTGAAGCTTTTCACAACTGTTCCTGTACTAGTTACTGCTTATATCTGCCACCACAATGGTAGTTTCTGATTTCTAGTTTTTCTCATTTAAAAAGTTTTGTTTAACTTGACACTTTTTGTTCATCTTTCTTACAGTGCACCCTATTGAAAATGAGTTAAAAGATCCCACTCAGATGAAATCCATAGTTAAAACATCAATCATATTATGCTCATCAGTCTACATAGCAACAGGTTTTTTTGGATTTTTACTGTTTGGTGATCATACACAAGATGATGTACTTGCCAATTTTGATGGTGATCTTGGAATACCATATAGCTCACTGATCAATGATGTTGTGAGAATAAGTTATTGTTTGCATTTAATGCTTGTTTTTCCAATTATTTTTTTCTCATTACGGCTTAATCTTGATGGCCTTCTTTTCCCGTATGCAATCCCTATTGCTTTTGACAATCGAAGATTCTTCCTGGTCACAGCTATACTGATGGGTTTTGTATTTCTTGGAGCAAATTTTATTCCTAGTATCTGGGATGCCTTCCAGTTTACGGGTGCCACTGCTACTGTATCTGTTGGTTTCATTTTTCCAGCTGCTGTTGCCCTAAGGTGAGTATATTATTCTACTTTTATATCCCATATAAATAGAAAATATTTGGTTTTTGAATATCTAATGAAAACAGTAACATTTTCTGTCTAGCCATGTTATGAATTAAAGTATTATGTGCTTGACCTGTTTAGTTTCTACTTTCTACCTATAGGAGGTTGTTAAGGTATATAGCAAGAGCTATCCATCGGTTACATAGCAAGAATCATGAGAAAATCATTCCTACAATTAGTTAATACAAACAACAACAACAACACATACCCAGTAAAATCCCACTTTGTGGGGTCTGGGGAGGAGAGATGAAAACAAACCTTACCCCTACCCCGAATGAGGTAGAGAGGCTGCCTCGTTGGAGTCCCTCGACTCTTATTATTATTATTATTATTATTTTTAATTTTTTTTATTTTTATTTATTTTTATTTTTATTTTTTTTACCGTGAATAATAAACATGTAACAAGAAGCTTAAATGCATAAAAAAGCATAACCCAAGCATAGACACTTATGTAAACACAACCGGCATACAACAATGTATGTTTGAATACACAAACTAAACAACAAATGACAAACAACCAAAAAGCAAATTACCAATGGGACTAATGCAGCAACTACAATTCAAAACAATCCAAACCACGTTATGATGAACCCACATAAGCAAGCATATAACACGTATATTCAACACACAAACATGTAACATATAGGCCTCTAAAACTAGGAACCTACCTAAACTTATATTGCCGATCTATCCCCTATTTAGTTAATACAAAAATATTTACAATTAATACACCCTTGCATTCAGAGCCGGAGATGGTCGTAGGCACAAGTTGTTTTGTGAACAACGGTCAAGGGAGCCCTTTAGTAAATATATCCGACATACTAAAAATCAGCTAGGATGTGTAGAACTTGAACTACCCCTATGTGAACTCTCTCTCTCTCTTACAAAGTGAATGTCAAATTCTACATGTTTTGTTGTATCGAATTTTCAGACTACATATACTATCATGGTTGTGGAAATCGCTAGTTGCTACTAGGGATTAATCGGAATTAATTGGATTGGAACATTTATATATAATTTTTCAAAATTATATATATGCATCCAAATTTCCTATATAATTTTTATAAAAATGTTAAATTTTATATACATATATATAGAATTTTACCATAAAAAACAACCAAAACTTCAAAAAGTCATCGGATTTTTCACCAGAAATTCAAAACTCGTAGAAATTCCAAAAGTTGCTGAAAATTAGCCGAAATGTAAAAAGTCGCTGGAAAAAGCCCCTGGAATTTGAAGGCGCCGGCCGATTCTTACCCGACTAGACCCGAGTTTGATTGAATTTGACCGATTACCAATTTTTTAATCGACTAGCGCAAAATTAATCAGTGACTAGCCCATTACCGATTAATCGGCCGACTAGGCCGATTTTTACAATAGTGTATACTATTGATATATTGTCACCGTAAACGATTGTAGCCTTACGAGTTGGAACATTTATAGGTTGTAAAGCCAACTTGTTTTGGCTATAACATTTTCAACACCCTTATACTCAGCCTCAAAACTTGAACTAGAAATGGTGGGTTGTTGCTTAGATTACCATGATACAGTGTTAACCCTTAGTAATGCACAATAGCTAGAAGTTGAGCGACGTGAATCCAGACACCATTCCCAACTGGCATCGAAATAGACAGTCGGTTGTTACGATTGGGATGTTGTAATGGGCAAGCTATGGTCGGCAATACCTTTTAGGTACCTTAGTAATCTTTTTGAGAAATGAAATAGGGTTGACAAGGGGTGTGCATAAATAGGCAAATTTGTTGTACCACATATGTTATATTAGGGTGGGTAATGGTGAGGTACTGTAGTGCTCTTGCCAACTCTCGATAGAGAATGCCATTAGGTAAACAGGCTTCCACATGTTACGCTCAGTTTGTTGGTTGTGTCACCAGTGTTGGTAACGATTTGCAATGAGTCATGTTTGTCCATGATAAGATACGGCAACATATTTACTTCGAGAGAGAAATAAACCACTATTTTTTTTGGGTGACATTTATTCCGAGTATGTGACGATATGTTGAATTCTTTTGATAATGAAGCAATGATGTGTCAAAGTAGAGAAGCATCTTCTGCTGTTAAGATGACGTCAACTACATATAACAATAGATAATCCATTTGATTGCCTTTCTGTAGACAAAGTGAAGTGCCACCTATGGTAGTGTGAAAACCACACTTGATGACATAAGCATCAATGCTTAAGGTTGTAAACAAATCAAATGAAGACAAACAAGCTCTTGTTCATGTCTGTTCATTGAACATTTAACTTGTTAACAAACGATTCACGAACACTAACCAAATGAATATTCTTGTTCATGTTTGTTCATTAAAGAATTGAACTTGTTCACGAACATAAATGGACATATATTATTTAAAAAATGAAAATCAATAATCTCAATCTCAAACATAGACGTAATCATCTTACATAAATATAAAGTTAAACACTTGATATATAAAAATTAAAAATATAATTATCTTAAAACAAAGAAAAAGTAAGAAATAATAATCGTAATTGTAATTATCCTATATTAATTTTTCAAATATCTAATTTAAAATGATATTAAATTAAACAAGACGTAAATTTCCAATGATTTAATATCTAGTTTAAATGTTATGTCAATAAAATAAAGATTAAAATTTAAGTATATAAAACACATTTAACGAATAAACATAATAAATGAACGCAAATAGATGTAAATGAACACAAAATCGAATGTTCACGAACGCGGCATCTGTTTATGTTCGTTCATTTAACTAAACTAATGAAATTTCTTGTTCATGTTCGTTCATTTTTAAATGAACGAACATTAACGAACTTCCCTCCAAATGTTTCAAAAACTGTTCGTGAACCACAAATATGTTTAGGGTATCATTTATTTTTAAAAATTAGGGAGTTGAAACATGTAACTTGTCTTAAGAAGACCACCATGAAAAACGTATTTTCAGCATTGAGTTAGTAAATGGGTCATTTTCGAGAGATAACAAGGCTTGGAAGTGTACATATTATGGTAGGCTTAACCACTTGGATGAAAATCCCATCATAGTCTAGGCCAATTTGTTAACTTTTCCCGTTGACCACCGGTTATTCAGGTAAGCATTGTAATATTGGAGTATGTCGTTCGCTTTAAATTTGTGGCAGAAAAGCCACATACACTCAATGATATTCTTATTTAGAGGCCGAACCCATATGCTATTGTGGATCGAAGCACGATATTTGTCAGTCATGGTGGCTGCAACTGTGGTGTGGGGTCTGAAGTAGGCCGATTGTGGTTTGGGGCAGAAGTGGGTGGTGTTGGTTGTGTTTGCTAGGTATGGGGTTTTGGGATTGGTTTTGAAGTTGGTATTTGATACTAAAGTGGGTTGAGGTGGGTTCTGTTTGGTTTTTTGGGCATGATGTGCGGTTGGTTGATGGACCGGGTTGTAGTGATAGTGAGCAGGCTGAAGTTGGTGTTGGTAAGTTGTGTGGATAAAATTGAAACAACAGGGGGATAGGTCTGCTTGCTAGAAAGAGGTTTGGCAAGTATAAACATAGTTACCTAAATCACGTTACGCTCCGGTACGGGTACGTGATTCGCTAGATCTAGTGTATTCGGTTCTAAGGGGGTAGGTTCATTTCGGTAATGTGCCATGTAATATCGGTACGATGTACCATTTATAATAATACGATGTAGTGGTGTACCATAAAAACATAACATAATATATAAAATACGATGTTTAAAATTAGATAAAATATAAAATTACATTACCAAATAAAATTAAAGAATATTATCAAATTTAGAAACATAATCTTAAGACTTAAAACATAAAACTTCTACATCACTAATCTATCGATTGCCTTTTTCCTTTCCCTTTGTCAGTGTTTTCATCCTCAAGATCTTCCAAAGTCATTTCCTCCAATCGGGCACTTGAACCTTCAATATATGTGTCTTCAGGATTCATGTCCCACTTTTTATGGGGACTTGATTTAAAAGATTGTGTAAGACATGACTGAAGTCTAATGTTTGAATGAATAAAAACAAGTTTATCGGCCCTCTTGCAATTTAAACAATTGCACTTGACATTATGGACATAGGAGTATGTACTTCAATTCCTTTCCGCAAATGAACTACTAATGGGTTGGGATAATACTTTTTTGCTACCTCTGCCAATTCTGGAGTTTTCGACTCATATGTTGCCCACCAATCAACTGAATCCATAGTCACCGCATCGGCTTGCGTTGGAACCTTACTGTAAATTCCCTTCTTCATATGAAATGTGGAAACTGTGCTCATAATATCTTTTCTTCATCTTCATTTTCTGCAATTTTTTTAAACGCATCCATCACACTGAGTACAACCTCTTTATCATCATTGAGAGCCTTTCTTTTCATGCCACCTAGTGCGAAGGTTGTAGATAATGTTTATCATAAAATTTTGGAGTTAAAGCAAACCCTATATAATGAAGTGGGATTGTTATCTTCTCCCATCTGGTCAAAACAATTTTTTCAACTTGAGGGTAATATATTGAAAAACTGTTTTCCTTCAAAGTCATAGCATCTTTAATTTCACCCGGCATGTTGTCCATTCTTTCATAGATATCTCCCATTTTAGGGTCTTCCCCATTAGAAAACTTGATAAGAAAAAATATGGGTTTGGTAAACGCTAAAGTATTTTCAACATTGATCCAAAACTCATCATCTTTAATTGTGTTAGTGATCGTTAACCCAACGTTTTGAATGCTTTCATCCCCATTTTTGAAACAATCTCTCCAAGAATTAAGTAAAATGGTTGTAGTAAGTGCCTCTTGACAATCCATTAGCCTCTTTAAAAGAATATGGTGATAAAAAACGGGTCTTTGCAACCTTTAGTAACTCCAATTTGGAATTTTCTCTAAATGATAAAGCATGAGTGTGGTTAAGAAAAAACTTGACAATAGCCTTACCCTTTTTATACGTGTCACATAGCCAAAAGAAGGAGCTGTCTAAGTCTTCAAAAATTAGATTTAAAGAGTGTACACAATAAGGGGACCATAATATATGCTTGTGTATCTTCTCAATCTCCTTCCCGACCGCTTTGAAGTCAGCTGCATTATCAGCTACAACTTGCAACACGTTACTTATTCCTAGTGTGTCGATGGCTCCAAGAAGAAAATTAGCAATCGCTTTGCCCGTTTTCTCCATCCCTAAAAGGAGTTTGCTAAGTCTTTGAAAATTAGATTTATAGTGTGTACACAACAAGGGGACTGGAAGTCTGGAATATATGCTTGTGTATTTTCTCAATCTCCTTCCCGGCTGCTTTGCAATCAGTCGCGTTATTAGTAACAACTTGCAACACGTAACTTGGTCCTATTGTGTGGATGGCTGTAAAAAGAAAATTTGCAATCGCTTTGCCCGTTTTCTCCATCCCTAAAAAATCTCCCGCTTCCATAAACATTGCCCCACGAGAATTTACGTCGAGAAACGTTGATGAGTGGATTGTGTTATACATTTGACCACCCATTTGAGACAATAGAAACTCCTTGTGAGTACCAAGTGTCTTTCACCGGTGCTAGCTCCTTCTCAACATCGCGTACACACTCATCTAGTAAAACAGTTCTCGCCTTTTCACATGATGGAGGTTTGTATCCATTCGGTGAATCTTTTATAGCATGAATCATTTCAACAAATTGTGGGTTGCGTAATACGTTGAAAGGGATCCCATTAGCACACAATCCCCGAATAATCTTCAAATCTACAACATTTCTCTCTAGTATCCAAAAAGATTCTTCAATTTGTTTCTTTGCAGGGCCACTTCTTGAAAGTATAGAATTCTTTACTTTGAAACACAACTAGAATTTTTTGCTTCTGTAACCTTTTTCGATAGACTTTCAAACAACTCTTGATCTTTTAAAATGGTTGGACATCTTTTAATCTCAGCTTTCTTCCCTATAGCAGCCCCAAAAAAATGAACATGGATTCTCACCTTTACAATGGTGGCAAATCCATTGTTTGGAACCTCCTGGATTCTTGCTATTTCCGGTTAGATCCCAAATAACATGAGTATTTTAACTTGTGTAGAATCAATCAAATAACATATATGTCCAACTTACATAAGTGTTTTAACGTTAACAGATTAACTACAAGATATAAAAGTGTAGAACTATTACATATAAATACATAACTAAAATGTAGAATCAATCAAATAACTCGTATGTCCAAGTAACATGAGTGTTTTAAGTTTTAACAGTCTACAGTCCTGCTCCATCCAAGTAACTTCATCAATAAGTTGTTTAGTTTCTTTCTCTTTAGTTTTTCAGTTGATTTGGCCTCCAATTGGTCCATTTCCACTTGTAGCAGCAATTGGTGTTGGAAGTTGGAACACTTTGTTAAATTTCATCGTCTAAGTCAGCATAGTCTTGATCCAAACTATTTTTGGCCATTTGACACGCATAAAAAGGGTAAGGCTATTGTTAAGTTTTTCTTAACCACACTCATGCCTTATCATTTTTTGGAGAAAACTCCAAATTGGAGTTAGTAAAGGTTGCAAAGACCCGTTCACTATATTCTTTTTAGGAGGCTACAGGATTGTCGAGAGGCTCTTGCTACAACCATTGTACTTAATTTTTGGAGAGAGTGGTTGGGGATGAAAGCATTTGAAGTGTTGGGTTAATGATCACTGATACAATTAAAGATGAGGAGTTTTGGATCAATGTTGAAAATATTTTACCAAACCCATATTTTTGCTTATCAAGTATTCTGATGGGGGAAACCTTGTGGAGATAGCCTAGTGATAAGGGCGTTGCGCTTGAGGTTTACCCGTTCCCCCTGGTTAGTCGGGTATTGGGGGGGGGAGGGGTACCACATAAGTGGATTCCCCGGTCATCAAAAAAAAAGTTTTCTGATGAGGAAGGTCCTAAAATGGGAGAAATCTATGAAAGAATGGACAACATATTGGGTGAAATCAAAGATGCAATGACTATGAAGGAAAACAAATTTTCAATATATTACCCTCAAGTTGAAAAAATTGTTTTGACCATATGGGAGAAAATGACAATCTCACGTCGTTGTTTAGGGTTTGCTTTAACTCCAAAATTTTATGATAAACATTATCTACAAAAGTTGGCACCAGATGGCATGAAAAGAAAGTATCCCATCGATGATAAAGAGGTTGTACTCGGTTTGATGGATGCATTTAAAAAAATTGGGGAAAACGAAGATGAAGAAAAGATACTACAAGCACAGTTTGTCGCATTTCATATGAAGGGAATTTATAGTAGGGTTCCAACACAAGCTAATGCGGTGGCTATGGATTCAGTTGATTGGTAGGAGACATATCGGTCAGAAACTCCAGAATTGGCAGAGGTGGCAAAAAAAGTATTATCCCAACCCATTAGTAGTTCATCGGCGGAAAGAGATTGGATTACATACTCATATATCCATAATTCAAGCGTAATCCCCGATAAACTTGTTTTTATTCATTCAAACATTAAACTTCAGTCACGTTTTACAGAATCTTATAAATCAGGTCCCCACAAAAAGTGGGACATGAATCCTTACGATGCATATATTGAAGGTTCAAGTGCCCGCTTGGTGGAAATGACTTGGGAATATCTTGATGATGAAGACATTGACAAAGGGAAAGGAAAAAGGCAACGGGTAGATTAGTGATGTAGAAGTTTTATGTTTTAAGTCTTAAGATTATGTTTCTAAATTTTATAGTGTTCTTGAATTTATTTGGTAATGTAATTTTATATTTTATCTAATTTTGAACATGGTTTCTTTTATGTTTTATGTTATGTTTTTATGGTACATCACTGCATCTTATTATTATAAGTGGTACATCGTACCGAAATGAACCTACCCCTCTTCGAACCGAATACACTAGATCTAGTGAATCGCGTACCCAGTCTGTGTACCCGTGCCGGAGCGTACCGCGATTTCGGTAACTATGAGTGGGCTTGAGAGATTGTGGTGAGAGAGTATCTTCCCTCTCGGGTTCTCCTTCACATAAAAATAATGGGATCAAAATCAACAGAAACGTTGTTATCAATAGTAAATTTACGTACTGATACAAGTTTTTTGACGGTATTATTAGGGGTATAGAGGATGTTTTTAAGTTGTAATGGAGTGTCCTGATCCAAGGATCGGAAAGCTTACACCATTACCTACAAAAATCAAACCAAAAGGAGAAGCTAACAGTGAGTTAGTGATTTTACCTTGGCCTCCAGTGAGGTGATCCGATGCACTCAAATTCGTATATAATTGGGCATCTTCTTGGTTAATAGTCATTGCTTGTGAGCTTCACTAAGTTGGATGGGTTGGAGCGGGTCAAATTCTTTTATATGGGCCTGTCAAGGGGCTGTGTCGGGCTGCTGTGGACCGGAAATTCTGGTTGGGTTGGAGCTGGGACTAAGCCAAAGGCCTGCCTAGGTTATCCATGGCTGTGTCCAGCTTGGATGTATAGGAAATAGGAAAGGGGGAGGGGTCCAGTAAGGGCCTGATAAGGGGACGGATGGCTAATACTTGACGTGGTAGGCTAAGCGCCTGCCATGGTGGCTGAGTTGGGCCAGGGGCTTCCTGGGCTGACTGCTGATTACATGGCCCAATTTGGATACTTGTGATGGCCGATGGGTGGTGTTGGATTTGTTGTTTTCCTTTCTATGGTTGTTGGGTTCATCTCTAGGTGGCCCATTCTAGACAACAGCCAAGGCTGCCGGAGAGGATAGTGTCAACTGAGCAGTCTGTGTGTTTTAGTTGGAGCATACACGTCATGTCTCCGACAAAGGGAAACTTTGATTGTTGTATGCCCCAACTACGTCATAATACTTTGATCTATGCATGCCCCAACTACATCATACTCATGCTTAAGTTCAGCGCTCTTGCTCCTTTGTTATTCAAGAAAATTGTTTTAGTTGAGACCAAGTTTGAAACATCGTGGAGTCGGTATCTAAAACACGTATCAGAAGGTTGTCTAGCTGTGTCCAGTAGATCCATTGTAGAACGATTGCATCGATTTCAAACCAATAGATGTATTCAGAGTTTGTTGTGGCAGGAGCTGGTGGCCTGGTGTAACATCAATGTGGTGCATGCCCTTGTATCCTCAGGCATGCATTTGGAACAGCTCGACCCATGATGAATAAGATACCTTCACCACGTCTAAAATTCTGATTTTGCGTTGTTTTTTAGTCTCTATGTGAACTGGGTGTAGGGGTTTAGCTTGTGCTAATGCTACTGTTGTCTCCCATTGTGACAGTGGGATAAAGAGGTTACAAAGGCACAGGTGAAGATGGTATGCTTCTGCAATGGTGATCAACAGAGTGTGTTGCAACTACGGTTGGGCACAGGACAAAGAGGTCTCTTATACCATGTTAAGATATAGGATTCCCAAGATGAATTCTTTATAACAGGAATTAAGGCCAAAATCATTACTATAACTAAGGAAACTTTTTGACTAAAGTAAATGCATGATACAAGTGTTTGACTAAAGTAGTCACAATAATATTTACGGTTAGTGCCCTGAAATGCATCCTTTGTTACATTCGAGAGACACTTGATTATTGTCTTACTCTCACGGCCTCGTATTCCAACTCCATGATCGTTTACATTGATGTTGACTGGGGTGGATGTCTATTGTCCAGGCACGCAAATCCACATCCGTCTATTTGGGAGATAAGTTACTCTCGTGTTTCTCCAATTGCCAATCCACTTTATCCCGATCTAGTGCCGAGGCTATATACCGGGGGGGGGGGGTCGCTAATGTTGTCTATGAGATATGTTGGCCCCGTATTTTGCTTCTTGAATTGCATCATCCACCCTCACTTGCTACTATTGTCTATTATGACAACAGGAGAGCCATTTATCTCTCCGGTAACCCGTCCAACATCAACGCACCAAATACATTAAGATGTGGATTCATTTTGTTAGTGAGAAATTTAAACAAGGCCATATCTGCGTTTTGCATGTTCCTTCCAACTATCAAATTGCTGACATTATTACCAAGGGTCTCCCTTGAGTCCTTTTTGATGATTTTTGATCTAGTCTCAACATCTAACAGCCTCCTATTTCGAGTGTAGGAGTATATTAATCAGCTATGAGCCGACCCTAGCTATTTTTCATTTATTTAGTTTTTGAAAATCATGGAAAACCACTTATGTGGTAAACCCCCGGGTCGCCCCCAATGTCCGACTAACCAGAGGGAACGGGTAAAGCGTGGTTGTAAGCAACGAGGTCGGTGGTCTTGAAGGAAAACCAACCTTAGTGAGGATTGATGGGGAAAGGCTTCCTAAGCGTGACTGGGTCCGCTACTGCTTGAAAGGCTTCCTTCTTGCCTTTGCTCCAAACAAAACTAACATTCCTATGGGGTATCTTCGTCAATGATGGGGAAATTCTTAGGAAATGTTGAATGTATCCCACAAGTACCTGACTTGTTTAAAAAAACCAACTTCTGTGGGAACCTTTGATGGATACCACTTCATCACGTCCTCTCCTTTTGAGGACCTACTGGATACCCTTTGAGTTCATCATGTAACCCAAAATTTGCACTTCTTTGAACCAAAATATCGTTAATGAATATGATAGTCTGATAGACCAGCTCATGAAGCATAGGTTGGTGTACCTGGTTAATTTAATCCACATATGTAGCAGGCTAGCAGGAGTGAATGTAATGAACGTTTATTGTGTAGAAGGCAGTCTTAAGAACATCTTTCATCTTAAACCGGTGTAACCTGACGTTTATTGTAAAGCGATCCACATGTTGACTTTTGTTTACCTATGTTCACACATTTTACATGTAAATTGATTAATCCTAATTCCTAACACAAGCCAAGTAAGGATTTCTTTTCATTAGTAAAAAACTATCCCTATAAATATTGCATAAAAACCAGAGGTGTTACCTTCTTTTTGTCCAAAATAAACGAAGGTGAATCTTTTGGTAGGATTGAATTTGAAGTGAATATTGTTGGTGGTGTTGCAGGGATACTCATGGAATTGCAACAAAAAAAGACAGGCGAGTGTCGTTGGTGATGATAATCCTGGCAGTGTCATCAAGCATCATGGCGATATTCAGCGACATTTCTGGTTTCTTCATCAACAAGAAACTAAATGGTACTTGATTATTAACTGATTCCAACTTACAATGGTAGATAGGTTATATGGAGGCTTCAGTTTCCCCTCCCTACAAATATTACTTCAACCTTTCATATCCAAATGATATTTGGGTTTAGAGTTATATATCCTTTTTTTTCCTAACATAAAATACAATTCATTTCAAGATGCAATCTTTTATAAATACAGTGTTTTTTTTTTTTTTTTAATTTGAAAAGTGTAAGAAGTGATATGGTACCTGATTTAGATATTTAAATGTTGAGATTCTTAGAGGGTGCCATGTCAAGGTGTCAAACAAAGAAACGATGTAAATGACCTGGAGGGGTAAATGAGAAAAACTGTTTTATCTTTTATTTAATTTTTCTTTTATTTTTAACTTAAATAACTTTTACATTATTCGTTATTATTTAAATACATTGTAAAGTTTAATATTGTTAGTTGGGTATAGTATTATTATTACACTTTCAAAAAACAATATAAAAACCGCAGCTTATAGATTATTAGCATAAATACATACATATATAGGAACACACTTATCTAGGAGCATGTGATTATTTAATTTTACTATGTATCACACAGAATGCTGAATGTACACATGTTTATGATGTTCTCTCAAATATACTTGAAACTAATTTCATGTCTAATGATCGTGTGTGTGTGTGGATAGAGGATTCTTCAATACAAAATGTAATTTAAGGCACAAACTTGAGTTGCTACACTCATGCCTTGTTTTTATACAAAATTTTGGCTGCTACTTAGTATCAGCAATATTTAAAAGAATCTAAAAATAAAAACTTTAGATAGCTGAATTTTTATTCAAAAAAATCACGTGTATAAATACACTTTTTATAATTCTATACTTAATTTTGGTTTTATATCCAATGTGACCAGACGATATCACAAACAAAATCAATCTTTGTGAGAAAATTTTAAACGATATACTATATATAGGCAATTTATCATACCCATATATAATATTAGTAGTACATATATGTAGAAAGACTGCTGCCATTGCGTGTGTATATATAGGATAACGATCGGTTGTTAACCCACCTTAATTGTGGTAAACCCATTAACCCTGATAAAATCAACCCAAATCTTTGGAAAAAAAATTCATGGCCTTTATTATACATAAATAAGGGGTTTCTTTTTTATGTTTTTGCTAATTCACAATCGTTAAGAAATTAAAACAAGTGTAAGTTTGCGTTACACTGTAAATATTTATCTACTTTTATGGCATTTGTACTGACGTAAGATTCTAAACGGTAATGAATTAGCAAAAATACAAAAAAGAAAACCACATATTTATGTATAATAAAGGCTATGAACCAAATTCAAATATTTGGTTTGATTTTGTCAGGATTAATCGGGATTATTCGGGATTAATCGGCCAACTAATCGGCCTAATTAGATAGTCGGGCCTAGTCGGCCTTAGGGGACTAGCGATTAATCGGCCTAGTCGGAGATTTTTACAACCATGATATATATAGTATTCAGCTCGCTATTTTGTTTGCGAGGAGAAGTTTCTTTATATGTATACACACAGACACAGACACATACACACACAGAGGAAGCCTTGGAGCAACTAGTAAAGTTACTGCTTTGTGACATTGAGATCATGAGTTTAAGCTATACAAACAGTCTCTTTCACAAATGTATAATATAAGATCGCGTACATCAGATTGCAAAGCAATCCGGTCCCTTCTTGAAACCTACACAAAATAAGAGAAAAGTCAAGCATCAGGTACACATGTTTTTTTCTTTTAAACCCTGACTTTAAATGAGTTTACTTTTAAACTTATTCTAGTTCATATATTAAAAATAATTAAAATATATATAGTGTAGATTACATCAGGATTTTTAATTTATATTTTGAAAGAAAAAAAAAAACATATAGCTTAGATTATTTAAAAGGTTAGAAGAGTAATTTATTTTCTTTATTTTTTTATTGAATCGAGTTGTGGCTTTTTTATTATATTTATTAAATCCATATTAATTAAATGTGGATTTTTTTTATTTAACTTCTTTATTGAAAGTGATAGAAAAGAAAATTATTTACACATGTGTGAATTATATATAATTTTACATATATAAATATATTCTTACATGTGTAATCTTCAACCTAAAAACTTAAGCATTTAATCAATAATTTTGCATATGTATACATTATATATAATTTTACACATGTGAATATAATGTTATACTTAAACTAGACATTGAAAAATAAATTTTACACATGTGTACCTAATTAAAGTTAATATAATTGTTTCTTTTATGGTATAATTTTCTAAAAATCGATTGTGTAAAACTGTAAATTATTTGATTTTTAAGACGTAAGAGATTTATAAAGAAATATAAAATTATCATAAAATCCTTATACTTAAAGATTTAAAATAAACAAAAATTAATAAACAAAATAAAGGGTTAAAATTAAATTTAAATGTTAAGTTAATAAAATCGGTCTACAAAAATCGATTTACACAATCTTAAAGAGAAAACTCTTAAACCATATTTGTTTTTCCTTTGAAATTTTGAAAAATAAATATACAGTTTAATTAAACTACATTAAAATTGATTTTATATTCAAATCCAATTTTTTTATTCAATTTTAATTAATGTGAAACACATATTTAAGTTCAAGATTCTAATTGAAAGATTCAATTATGAAATAATAGTTTTCTTTTTAAAATATAGTTTTCCATGATACCATCTTATACAAATATATATGTACGTATGTGACTTGAAACAATGAAAAATGAAGGCCATTTACTACTTTATTTATTTTCACGTATACTTTTTATTCCATTAATTATCTTTTAACTTTACATATATACATACATACACATAAATTAGATCATAATCGGGTAATGCAAATAGGAAAGAAACATAAAAATAGTGGAAGAAAAAGTAAATGTGGAAAATAATAATTAATAAATTGTGGGGTAGAGTATGGTTAGTTTGAAATTGGGGGAGTAGGTGTAAAGTGTAGGATGCGATGGAAGAAGTCAATACACCAATAATTGTTTTTTAATTTCTCCGAAATAAAACCACATATTTTATTTTTGTTTTACATTTCTTATTTCAATCGCACCCGTCGATAAGACAACAAAGAATACGCTCACACTCACACGTCCTTATTCTAGGATTCATGGATCCAAACAAAACCCAAATGTCACCGACAAAATATCATATTTTAAATTATATATATATATATACACATATACATACACACACATCAATAGAATCAGGTTCCTACATGTGTATAAAGTAAAATTTTCGATTGAAGCGTATGGATTATTCTGAGAATAAACCTGAAAATTCAAATGGTATATAAAATATAGAAAAAAAGAAAAAAAAAAGAAGCCTAATAGAATTGTAAATTTGGTTTCTTTGAACTGTAAATTTGGTTTCAGTTCTAGTAATGTATATGCATATTTTGAATCTGATCTTTTCGGTTAATTGAATATATAAAATAAGTGATAACTTTCTATGCTGAATTTGGTTTAATTGGTATATTCGGTTTATGTATTTTTTTTTTGTTCAATGTATTCGATTGAATTCAGTTAAGTAGACAAATTCAACATTCGGTTCACTTCAGTTGTTAGACCTAAATAAATTAAAAATCAAACCAAACAAACTAATAACCGAACCATTAAACATGTTACACATGTACCATGGTACTGTGGTAAAATTTGAATATTTTTTTTAGTGAGGTCATAAGTTTTTTTGTTTTTGTATGTTTATTGATAAAGAATTTCTAATGGTTATGTTATCAAAATATTTTAATTATTAAGGCATGTAACTAATATATTTTGAGTTTTTTTATTCTTATTTTACATCCAACTTTCTAATTTGCTCCCTATATGAGACTTTTATGTTAGATCACATGATTTTTTTAAAATTATATGTATTTCGTAAGTGATTCCAGTTTTGATCAGATGATTTTATAGATGATATAGGTTTTAATCTTTCTACATGATTTAAAATAAGAATCTAATAGGAAAAAAACATATATTAGAGAGTTGAAGTTGCACTTATCATCTTGCAAATCCCAGTGCCCCTTCGCCTCCTCTGGATGATTCAACGTACATTTATGTTCAATAGTCATAACCACATGCTTATCCTTAGCTTTTTTTATCAAACTGTTAAATCAAGCACCACTTGACAAACAGACAACTTGACACTATCGTCTCGTAACTCACAAGATGAAAGATAAAAGTGGTAACTTATACATCTCATAAGGATTTTATGTGGTTCTCCCTACCATCTCTACCATGTACTCTAACAATATATATATATATAAATATATATATATATATATTTGAACGGCATTTGATCTCAACGTGTGAACCACTGATTTCCAGGTCACGTCACCAAGGTCTAGTTACCATGACCTCCGTTGAGACCTCACCACCACCCCAGGAGGAAACCGCACCGGAAAACCCCCTGACCTCCCAAGGACCCCTATTTCGCCTTGGGAGGGATTTGAACCCGTGACCTCCCACAAAGAAGCCAAAGGGGTAACCATTAGGCTAAAAGCCCTTTGTTACTCTAACAATATATAATGTCATTCCTTATGCCTAGCAAAATGGGCGGGTTGGATAACGGGTCAGAACGGATTTTAAGCAAAATCAATTCTGGTATAAATGGATTGTTCTTAAAAAATATCAATTTAGTTTAACTTAAGATGTGTTATAAGTAAACAAATAGTCAATTTGGATAATTTTTAGTGATTTTCTCATTAAATATGTTATTAATCATTATGAAATGTTTGAATCCATTGCATTTACATACCTTTTTGGTTACTCATTTTGACCCGCATTGTGTTTAAGTGATACCCATCCCAACCCATTTAATATTATGATGTTACTCGTTTTAACCCATTATTCAACATATGTTTACCCAAACCAATCCATTTACTTTTACATGGGTAAAAATTGTCAACTCTACCATTCCTGCATCAAAAAGACTATTAACATACATAAGCTAACAACTATAATAAGCAATACATCTTTCAACAATAAAATAAAAATACTATCGTATATTAAAAAGAAAAAAGAAAAGAAAAGAAATAAAAGGAAAAAAAACAAAAATAAATGACAAGGTGGTGTATTATAACATATACATACGCAAAACACAAAAACACATATACAAACTAACTTAAAAAAAAAAATACGTACAGAAAATTAAGCACAAACGTATATATTACACACAATTTTTTGTAAATGGTTTATATAGGAAAGCACTTGCTTGATTTGTGATGTTAGAATTTAACGGTTGAATGGAAGATTATACCAAGAAGAACAATATAATTGTCATGTTCCAAAAAAAAATATGCAATTATAATTATACCAAAATATACAACAACAATTTTTCATTACAAATCTAGTAGAAAAATCGAATAAGAAGAAAAACTATTGCTATATAAACGTTTGTACTTCCAAAACTAGGGCACAAATGCACAAAGCAATTCTTCAAAAATTCAAATACTTCAACGATAAATTGTCGCCTTAGATTTTGAAGATGGAAATATGGTATGTTTTGATGACGAATTTGAGCAAAAACAAAGGAGAAAGGTGATTCTTGATAGTGAACTCACGAGATGGAAATGGAGAGAGTTTAGGCTAACTTGGGGTCATTAGACTGATAAAGAAATTAAAAATCGTATAAAGCCACTGTGACTATGACATAGGCCTAACAGAACCGTTATTGTTTTGATTTTTGCATTTCAAAAAATAAAAAATAATGTGAACCTACATATGTTACTTTTTTTTACAATCATTTTATTTGTTAGGTGAAAGAAGAAAATAAAAAATATAATTAAAACTATTGCGATGAAAGTTATTTTTGTTACTTTTTTTACTTTAGTTCCTTCTTTTTGTTAGTTTTAACTAATTTTATAGTAACGATATGTCATTGATACAATATTTTTTTTTGATAAAAAAATTTCTAAATTCTTTATGGCAATGACTTGAATAGAGGACGGATAAAGAAATATGCAACTTATATGTAGATAATTATCATCCATGATTATATATATAAATTCTAACATCTATTATTGCAAAGAGAAAAATCAAACATAGATACATATAGGGAGAGACCTATCTACTTCATTATAGTGGCAACATTTTGAAAAACAAATGCTCTTGTTATTTAAAAATAAATACAAACTAGAAAAAGGCATACCTTATTTATTAAGGTGCACACCACAGGTATGTGTATGTGAATATTATAATATTATAATATAAACTATGTGATGACAATGACTCAATAACTACTATTTACAATATTAAATCATGAAACTCTGTAATTATATTGTGATTAGGAGACAATAATGTAGAATTAATAACAACCCACTATTTAAGACTAGATTATATATTCTTGATGATTATGGTAATTGCTTTATTGGATTACGACACGTTATTATATTACTATTAACAAATTCTATTTGAACACTCCCTTTATTAATATTTAAATAAATATAAGCGGTGTACTATTTAAAGTAGAGAAGAGACTCTTTATATGTCTCAAGTTCAATTCCTACTTATGATGAAAGTTCAGTTCCCATTTATGATGATATTCTTTTGAGATCACGGATCCGGTTGCTTGCGGTCACGTTTTATCTATTCTTTCTGGTTTGTTGAGTATTAGGAGGGACCCGAGAGTTATTATGTAAGTGGGCTCCCACTGTCATAATACACACACACACACATATAGGCATTGTATCCTGTAAAAACTTACTCTTAGAGAGAAAACCCTTAAAGTATATCTGATCCGTTTATTTGTATCTTGAAAATAAATATGTAGTCCACATTAAATCATATTTATTTATTCAAAATCCAATTTTTTATTCAGGTTTAATGTGTACAACATATTTATTTTCAAGATTCCAAATCAATGACACAGATAAGGTTTAAAAGTTTTATATGTATAATCAAGATTTCACATACAATTCCTGTATGTGTATATCATTGCAAATGAGGAGTTGAGGACACATGTATTCAACCACCATTTAAAATTTATTAAGTGCTGGTGTCCATTAACATATTTTTGTTTCATCATTTGTTGACCAACCAAGTATACTTTTCTTGACAAATAAAAAAATTAATGTGTGTATTATTGGGCATTAAATTTTAGTACGAACTCTAAGAGTATCTCACATGCATTTGTTTCTTACTTTTTTACCATAAACTAATCGTAAACATATATGTCATGTTATTTTTATTACCTCACTTCTATCCAGACCTATTGGTTTTGATGTATATAATTATTGTATTTTAGGTTAAAATAAATATCACTATAACATATAATAGGTTAAGATTAGTAACTCCTTAATACATGTGGTTCAAGATGAATAACTTAAAAATTATGTAAATTGAATAGAATCAAATGAGTAATAATTACTAATAATATGTCTGATGAAAAATCACTAAATATTATTATAATAAATTATTTGTTTAGTTAGAATTTGTTTTTACTTTTAATCTTTTAAAAACGAATTATTTAAACTAAAAGATATTAACTTTAAAAAAAAGCTAAGTAAAAGTACTAAAAGTTACGTTGCTTAAAAGAAGTACGAGAGGATGATCTCGAATAGTTTTGTTACATTGGACGGTCAATGTCAACTAAATGACAAAATAATACGTAGTTGTTTTTTTCATAAAGAAAATAGATTAAATAATAATATTCAAATCAAAACAAAAAGGTTATTTTTAGATGCGTCACATACATGTTTACGGTAGAATTCAATTACAAAGTTTAGTGATTAAAATATGATATTCAAAAAGGTTATTTGTTAATGGCGATGATATTATCTACCAGGCATGTTAGTTTAACCGGACAGAGGTAAGACATACGCTCAAAGATGAGCGAGAATTCCGTGGAATATGTAAACCCTTGCCCCTTAGTGGATCAAAGCCAAGATAAATCCCAAGCTGACCATTCACCTGATATCCAAACTTTGCCCCAAACATACCTCCAGTATGGAAGGTAAGATCCCTAATCATTGGACTGACTTTAAAGCTTATATGAGATTATAATATAAGATTGAGAAAACTTCGTAACAATGTAACCAACTTTTAATTTGGTTCCAATCAAATAACTCAAACTTTTGTTGTTCTAATAAAGTCATCCAAGTCATTTTATTGTTCCAATCCTATATATTTAACATGAATCACATGTAATACATGTTGATATAAGTTTGATTGGATACTTTTTTTTCTTAAAAATTACTTATTTGAATCAATAATTATTAATTTAAATAAATATCTTGACAAAGAAGTAAAAGAAAAACAATTAATAATTAATAATTATTGATTTAAGTGAGTAATTTTTTAAGAAAAAAAATTAATCTCTCAAACTTATATTAACATGTACTGCTTGATATTCGAGTTAAAAACATAGAATTAGAACAACAAAATAACTTGAATGATTTAATTGAGACATAAAAAAGTTTGAGTGACTTGATTAGAACAAAATTAAAAGTCGATTACATTTTTATAAATTTATTCTTATAAGATTAGAACAGTGTTGCAATTTCATAAAAATAGTCTCCTGAATTTCGGGAGAGCGGCGTTCATGACGTGTTTCCGGGTGACTCGCAACGGATAAGACGGATTCAAGCTCATCAATATTTTCTAATATTTAAATCAAATAGTTAACAAAAGGTTAGAATCAATTTTTTAAAAAACAAAAAAACCTGTAATTTTTATATTAAATTTATATTTTTTACTATTCAAATACAACACGAAAAACATAAAGAGTAAAAAAACAATTTTAATGAATACTATAAAGGGTTATCTGAAACTCACCGAAATATAGCGATCACCTTTTAGTTTCACAAAACAAGGAATGCCTAGGATTCTATGAATTGTTTTATCATCGGTCTAATCAATCACTATACATCGAGTCTATAAGGGTGTAAATGAATCAACTAGACCAATCGATAATAGATTTACAATTACAAGGCTCAGAGCAGATAAGATATAAACTTCCGAGTCATCCTAAACTTCTCTTAGATGACTTCTGAGTCATCGAATGAGTCTTAGAGTCAAAAAGATTGAAAACACCACTCAAAAATTTTTAAATAGGCATAATTAGGATTTACAACTAAAATGTTTAATAAAATATAAAAACCTCATGAATTTGCGATGAAAACAAATAAAAAAAAAGGATAAAATAAGCTTTAAAACATGTGTTTTACAACTTATCATTAACTTTCACACCCTTCTTTATAAAAGGGGTTCATTATGTTCATTGTAATCAGTGGCGGAGCTGGAACGTATTGAGAGGGAGGGCGGAAATTTACGTGACTTATAAATACATGTTAATTTTTTGAAGCGAAAATGGACAAAACCACTATTTTTAACTAAAAATAACAAGTTGAAAAACTAACACTACGAACGAAAAAGGAAGGAGGGAGTCCTGACCCTTGAAGAGCTTTGCCAATGACTGTCATGCTTACCCTCAAGGTTCCTCTACGAAACCACCTTACACTGTTAGCCTTTGAGCAGTGGGTTTATTGCTCAAAAACATCAAGACGTAATATTGCATCTCAATGCCAAATTGGCATACTCTCCTTCAAAAAAACGAGTAGAACTCATGAAAGAAGAAAGTGAGATACATCAATATGTTAACTGTTCAAATCCTATAATTTTTTCAACATTTCGTCACATGATGAAGGAGCTAGAAAACAAAATGGACATGTGTTGTTTTGATGTCCTAATTTGCACATGTTTGTATCTATCAATAATTAATCTACTAGTTTCTTTCCCACTTGGTTTTTCTTTGTCATTTCCATCCAATAGTTCTACTATTTGACATCAAAATAATAATGATTGAAGATGAAGAGATTAACTATCATAAAAACATTAAACTAGTTAGTTAGGGTGAGTAAGATGTTGAACCACATTGAGTTAGTGGTTGCTACTCTATTCTAAGTGGGTTGCGTTGAAAAACATAGAGGAAGCAATCTTCACCTAAATTAAAAGAAATGAGTTGGTTTGGGTGAACAATTATTTTATAATGGGTTGAATTGGATGATAACATTATAACATGTAATGGATTAGAAGTGTAACAATTTAACACAATACGGGTCAATATGAGTAACATAAAAAAATGTGAATGCAATATATTTAAACCTTTAAGAATGATTGATAACATAGTTGATGAGAAAATAACTAAATATTATTCTAATTGCCTATTTGTTTAGTTTTAACATATTTTGACTTAAAACAAATTGATGTTTTTTAAAAACAATTCTTTTGACGCAAATTGATTTTGCTTATAATACATTATGACTCGCATTCATCCTGACCTAAATCTTTTTTTAGCCTTACCCAACCCGACTCAAATCAATCATTTTGTCAGGCTTAGAAAAACATAACTAAATTAAACATCATGAATGTTATTTTTTTGACTGATAACATACAGATGCTCAACGGCGAAGGTTAATAGGGACCTCTTTTTTCCGTCTATAATGTTAATTTATTGACTGAAAAGTTATTTTTTTTGTTTTTAGTACTGGTTTCGCCTATTTCGTTTCAAAAAATTAACATGTATTATGATTCTTTTAATTTTTAGCCCTCCATGAGAGTATGTTCAATATTTATTATTAGAAGATGATTTTTAGATGCAACCGAAGTCATTAGACAAGGAGCCACTAGCTTTTTTAGTGAAGTGTCTTCACTCTCTGTCATTACTTAGGGGTTGTTTGATAGTCTTTTAATGATTATTAGAAGGTTATTATTTATTAAAAGATAGCCTCTTAATGATCGTTAAGAAGTTGTCAAACAACCCCTTAGCATTTTACGAATATCATCCCAACATGTAAACCAAATATAAACTATTAATGTTTGTTAGCAACAATTATTTTCTTACAAATACCATATAATCCTATACTTGTAAGGTTTTAAACCCGCATCAGCTTTATAAAACACTAATGTTACTAGACTATTCGATAATAGGAATAAAATATTAAATATATACCTAGATAATTTTTTATCCTAAATTTAAGGAGAAATTTGATAATCACACAATAACATTGGTATACACATTATGAGAGAGAGAAAAATAGTGAAGTCATCACTTACCTAACCTTCTTAAAGTTATATATGCGGTTTTTTGAGTTCCTTATTTAGAAATGATTATGTATTTAATGACGCTATATATTGTAGATATATAATATTGCAAATAAAATCAATTAATTTTTTTTAACGGCGAATGTCTCAATCGTATGAGCTCGCTGTTTCCAGGCCATGTCACCAAGGTATAGTTACATAGACCTCTCATTAGCCAACACAACCACCACAGAAGGAAACCCTACTGGGAAAGCTCCTGACCCTTCTCAGACCCCTATTTCACTGCGGAAGAGATTTGAATCCAAGACCTCCCATATTATACATGGATTATTACAAAAAAATTACTTTTACAAATCAAATAATCAAACTAAAATACATCATACATAGATTATTATAAAAAAAAATAATGCACGTATATAAATAAACTCAAATGTGATAAAAAAAATATATTATACCAAATTTTATGAAGAAAAAAAGTTGTAGAAAAGACAAGTAAATCGGTCATGAACAATGGAGATGATTTATTTTATATTATTTTATTTTAAATTTATTTTATATATAAAGTGCCAATTAAAAACATTGGTTGATGTGGGGTGTCATATATGTAAGGGATCCAAGTGTGAGCGTAATTGATGCGAGTGCTTAAATGACTCTTTTATCCTTTGTGATTTATTGCCAACTCATGCCACACATGTCAAAACATTTATTCTTTAAGCGGCTGCACTTTCATCCTCATCTACTTTTTTAACCTCCCAATTTTACTAAAATATATATATATATATGAAATGTTAATTAAAAAAAATAAACTTTTTTTTTAATAAAAAGGTAAGATTCTTCTTTTTTTTTATAAGAGTTGTCACACAAGCATCAAAAGTCACAAAAAAAAAATAGAATTAGAAAAGATGTGTCATTTAAAATAATAATAATAATATTTTTTTTTGAAAAACTTTATAATATTATACAATTGAGACAAACGGAGCATCCAAACCTAAGAAAACTATTTTTTAACTTGTTACAATATTGTGTATTTAGGTCAATTTTAGTTTTTATAATGAGTTTTAGTTATGCATGTACATTTCCTGTTACAAGATGTTTCTAACTTGTATCTAGTCATGTGTTTTAGTGTCAAAACTTTCATGCCTAATTCTAACTAAATATATATGTTCCTAGAATTAGTCATGCACATCTTTCTTATGTTTTATAAGATTTTACACTTTTTTACATT
Source organism: Mikania micrantha (assembly GCA_009363875.1). Lineage (NCBI taxonomy): Eukaryota > Viridiplantae > Streptophyta > Magnoliopsida > Asterales > Asteraceae > Mikania > Mikania micrantha. Next base: position 27,145 of record SZYD01002261.1, on the reverse strand, counting down.
ATCTTCAACAAGTATGGACGTGTTATATATCTAATATTAACTAGGTTTTCCCCGCCGCGCGTTGCGGCGAGTTATCGCAGTGCACTTTCGATAATGAGTATTATATATATCATTTGGAAAAGGATAAATTACAAAGCAAAATCAACTCTTTCATCACGAACTTTATGCTGGTTTCTAATTAAAACATAAAATCATACAAAATCCATTCAAATATGTTACGGAAATAAAAGAAAAAACTACTCACAAATTTTTTTCATCAACAACCAATTGGTTGAATTAAAAAAACCCAAATCTCTAATCAAACATCGATTTTCTATGAGAACAAGTAAATCACCGTTACCTTATTTGAATACCACTGAAACATAAAAGGAACATTTTTTTTCATTATATATGCACACATAATATTTATTATTCAATAATATATATAGACACACACACACATATATATATATATTTATTATTTCAATATAATATTAATATTTATACTATTCATTTTAGTTGTATTTTAATATATATGTATTAATTTAAAAATATAACAAATCATTTATATTCATTAGTTTTTGTTATTTTAAAATAGAAGTGAAAAAAATGTTACTTATATGCTCTTAAAATCATGTGATTATAAATTATTTTATTTTGTGTTATTTAAAATAGAAATGAAAAAATGTTTCTTTTATGCTCCTAAAATCATGTGAGTATAAATTATTCTTTTTGTTTTCAATAATCTAATGGCTCATATTTTAGTAGATGTGTGTATGGATGTTCAATTGAAAACTCAATATTGGTTACAACTAAAAAATGATTTTCTAGCCATAATTTTTTTTGTTTGTTTTGAAATTAAAGTGTAAGAAATTTATTTATTTTTTGCTATCATAAACAATTTAGTACTTCTTAGTTAAATGCATTCATGTATCTCGGACACATAAGATACAAATAGAGAGATGGTTTATTATATAATATAGCATTTGCAATTGATATTCACGTGACCTTATTAAAACCTTACCAATCGGTGGTCCAACTTCCAAGTACTTCTCAAACCCAACTACATCTACACCATAAGGACATCTTCATCACATGGGGTTCAAACACACCCCTTTCTTTGTTTTTTTCTTTAAAGGCTATTTTTGGATCACTGACGGACCAATGAAGTATAATCATGACACCAGCAGTATCAACTAATAATATCTATCACTAAATTACTAGTTCTAAAGAAAACTCAATACTATAAGAAAACTCTCTTGTGAGATTTGAACCATGACCATTTGGGATTCAAACACACCCCCATAATTAGATTTTTGATCCCTTAGTCTATTGGTTACTGTCATATTTTATATCTGCTATCTTTTGTCACCTTACTTTCATAGGAGACGGTTCCAATACAAAGGAGGTTTTCGGTGAGAATGATACGAAGGATTCTGAGCCTTTGATCAAATTAATCAATGGTTAAGATCTTGTGGTCCCCACTTTTCCCTAAAAACTTGCGTGAATTAAAGCTGAAAGGGCAAAAAATGAATAACTAACTCTAGTTGACTTTTGTGTGGGTAAATCAAGTTCCACCCGTTTTTTTAAAATCAAATAACTTTTAAATACTTAATTATTTTTTTCAAAAAAATACACCATAAAATTAAGAATTTTATTGTCTTTAATTTGAATATGATATTGCTATAGTTTTTTTCAATTTTTTTATGTGGTCCGTAATTTTTAAGTTTGGTCCGTGATTATTGGTCTGTAATTACGCATTTCGTTATTGATTATACATTTAAAATGATGGTCCATGATTTTTATATTACACGGTCTGTGATTATTTGGTACGTGATTTATACAGTTTGTCTTTGATTTTGAGTGTTAAATTACGGTCTGTGATTATTGGTCCGTGATTTATCAAGGTAATTCCTTGATTACTGGTGTCAAATGACGGTCTGTGATTTCATATAGCAGGATTTTACACTTGGTCCGTAATTATCCGGTATCACGGTCTGTAATTTTGGTGACGATTATACCCTTTTCCTAGATTACACATGGCACGTTCTAGTTCCTTCCTACGCTTAGTACCGTTTATCCCCTTTGTACATTAACCGGCCCCTACTTTCATATTACCAGCCCCTTTCATCTTTTATCACATGTTAGAGTGTTTCTAATTAGGGCTGTAAATAAATCGAACGAACATAACCGAACGAACATGAACGAGTCTTTGTTCGTTTTCGTGCATTTAACATTTAACTTGTTTACGAATGGTTCTTGAACACTTAATTCCCAACGAAAACTTGTTCGTTTTCATTCATTAAGTGAATTTGTTCACGAACATAAACGGACACATATAATTTTAAAAATAAAAAATTATCATTTTCACTATCAAATATTAGACATAATCATGTTAAAGTTAAATACTTAACAAAAGAACAAAAAATAAATTTCTTAAAAGTGATCAAAAATTAAAAATAATAATCATAATTTAAATTATTTAAAATAAATATTTGAAAGATCTGAGTTTAAAATTACTATATTTTTAATAAGATACAAATTTTAAGTATCTAATTTTTAATTTAAATGTTATTTTATTAAAACTAGAAATAAAAAGTTTTAATAATATAAAATTGTTTAACAGATAAACATAAGTTATAAACATAAATGGACGTTAACGAACATAAATGAACACATTATCGAACATTTACGAACACAAATAAACGAACAATGCCTCTGTTCATGTTCATTCATTTAACTAACGAACGGAATTTCTTTTTTGCGTACGTTCATTTATTAAACGAATGAATATAAACAAACTTTCCACCACTGTTTATTGATCGTTCGTTTCGTTTACAACCGTATTTGTAATATCTCTAGCATATTACAAAGATGCCCACATGAAGGGCAACGGCATGGAAAACACCATGCCACCCTCAACCCCTCCCTTTTGTGTAGTGTTTTCCTTGTTCCCATTTTAGGTAAAGCAAACCTATACTTGTCTATCTCTACTCCTCTTTACATATGTTTTAATAGTTAAATATTATAAAAAAGTGAAGGGTTGTATGGGTGATTATTACATAAATAAATATTGAAATGAAATATAGTAATTTACTGTTTAGATGACATGAAAAGGTAAAGGCGATCATAATAGATAGCCTTATGATCATCTTTCACTAATTTTTATAACCTTTTATTATATTAAAGAGAGAAAATAGGAGAGATGGTGAGAGACATGAGTACGTGAGGGAGAGTGCTTGGGAGACGAAAATTCCTTACACACTTGCAATTGGTGTGGCACCGTCGGGTAGAGATGGCCAAACCGGGTTTTTTTGGAACCGGAACCAGCTCCGGTCAGTAAAGTTAAGAACCGGTTCCGGAGAACATTCAGTTGTTATTGCTAATAATTGACGAGTAGCACTAATGTGAACTAACCACCATGAAATTCTTCATGTGTGTTGTTAAAAGCAAAGACAAATCATTTACCTTCAGGATAATTGTGAAATTTTTTGTTGAATTTTGGGTTTGTGTGTAATATGTGCTCCAAATTTTAAAAATTTACTTCCATATACTATTAGCTCCATGTTGCGGGTATAAATTTCACAACTTAATCACATGCATTTTTTCATCTTTTGTTTTAAAATACATACCAACATAGATTTATTTTTATTATTCATTTCTTATATATATCAATGTGATCTTCTCGGTTAAAGTCAGTCCTACTTGCTTATAATTTCATAATCATCATCTCTTTATTCACCTTGTGACAAAGCGACTTTAATATCTTTAGTTCTTCGCGAGATGAAATTAACATTTTTTTTGAATGTTTTTTTTTGAACGGCAATTTGGATCATTGACGGGTTATAAACACACCCGATTATATCCACATCCAATAGGACGAAACCCACCATAAATCCGTGACCTCCCTAATGTTGAAACCACATGTTACTTCTCCTCTACCAGTAAGTTAAGAATCATTGGTAGATGAATTTAACTAAGGCATCAAATCCTGTATTATCGTTGCCATGCCTATCAGCATTAGGTTGTTGATGAGATTCCTATTGCAGGATGTACAAGCGTTTTTGGCTCAACTTTGACTCTTTGAGTGTGTTTTGAAACAAAAAATCTACATAGGAGATGTATTCAATTGGACATTATTGGCTCAATATTGACGGAGAGATGGTCTCTGTATTTTCTTTTAAATAGTATAAACTCAATCCTTGTCGATTTGGCCCTAATCAACACCTAGATGGTCTAATCAGGGTTCTTTTTGTGACTTTTTTTTTTTTTTTTGAAAAAAGGGACCAGATTCATGATTATTCGAGACGTTTCTCAATTCTAAGTCCTTAATATGTCTCTAAAACATCGAATCCAACATCTGAAATATCGAATCCAGCCACTGAACATCGAAATCCATCTCTAAACTTTGAACCCAGCTTCGATCTTTTTTGTTGTTCGAGTCTTCGATCTTTCTTTGTTGTTTCAGTGTTTAAGTTTAAACTTTGAAGTACTTGACTTAATATGCTTAAGTTTATTTTTTAAATTATTTGAAATATTGTATTGAATTATTGATATTGATGTGTGTGTATATAATATATATTTGTAAAATTACTTATAAAAATCCAATCCGCTTAGCACTGATTAATCCCTAAACGGTATCTCGCCGGTCGACTAGCGCCTAACGCCTTCTATAACTATAGTTCATATGTTTTAAAAAACACTTGTAATTTAATTTGAATCTCAATTTATGTAATATAAATGAAATCAGCTAATCCTTCATTTGACATTTTGGTTAAATGGAGAGTGCTTGCTGATTATGTGATACAAGAACATTGGATCGTACATGGTTTTATCAAGATGTATCCCTTCATAGGGCAATATCTCATAGATATAACTTTTGTTAGATGTCACCCTTCCCAAGGGTGGTTTCTCAATAATAGCACACAAAGGTTATGTTAGTCTTCATAAGGGTGGTATCTTAGGTTAAATTTAAAAAAAAAAAAAAAAAAAAAAAAAAACATAAAGTCTTCCATAGTGTATCTTGAAGCACTGTTTTTTTATAACATACACCATGGGTAGTGGCGACAACCCATTTTGTGTAAACTTTTTAAGAAAATACCATTAAATGGAGTGGAGTTGAGTGAAGTATATGGTCATTCAACAAAAATCAGATAATTGACACTAATGAATCTACATGATCAATAATAATCGGGCGATAACATCAAATCGCTCAACAACTAGACGATAACATTAACAAGGCGATTAACATTAACCAATTATTGTGTACAAGGTTCTTAGTAAACCAATTTTAATGAAAAATTATTTTTAACATTTAACTAACACACTAATTCACGAAAATTTCATGTCATTTCAACTAAAAATTATGATAATTACCTAAATATAAAACGAAAATCTTTTGTTTAATTTGAGTTCAAATTTTCGTAACACACACTTATTTTTTTTTAATTATCTGATTAAAGTTTCAAGAGTACCATCAAAGCCACACTTTATTACAAGACTCAAGCGCTTTAGCTAAAATTCTCACAGCATAAACGTTTGATTTGTGTTTAAGAGTCATTGTAACTATGAATTTGATACATCACAAAATTGAAATTGACCCAACGCTTTAGTTGTGTAGAAAAACACCACCATTGAAATTGTTATCATCAAAATGCCGGTGTTTTTTGATTGAACATGTATGACCATTACATGTTTTGGAATTTGGATTGTGTCTATGTTTAGTACCATTGCTAGTTGGATGTACTATGGTATGTATGTCGTTTTGATGTACTCCTTAGTTTTTGGTATAGGTATCTGTCTTTTCTTTTTATATAGCTAGGTGGACTGGTGTAGGCATTCGTTGTCGATTTTTTGGGTTCCTAAACTTTGGTTTGAGACGATTGTCTTGCATTGTATTGTTGAGGTATGCCCCTTGATGTTGTCATTCCTTTTTGGTTGGTATATTTTTCCCGGGTTATGTCCTTTATCAAAAAAAATAAAATCCCATAACGTCTAGTGTAAAAAATGAAACTTATGTTTAAAAAATTTAAACTAAAATTGCAATAAAATTGAACGCTACTTATTAGCTGTCGGCTCGGCGTGGCTCAAGAAGCCACCTCCGTAGCATTATGGCTTTCCGCATAATTCTATTCGTTTAAATCATGTCATATATTAAAAATCTAAAATGTATTGAATTTTAATATTTTATATATGGATATAAATAAAGTAATTCACAAGGGTTAATGATTTTAAAAATTAAAATAATAAATTTATGTAAAATATAACATATACAATTTTAACTTATTATATTTTGCTTCCGATTATTAATTTCGTTAAAACGGCGCAAATACAATATTGTTAGACAAAACATTTGGGCCATTTTGATCATTTCTAACTCCTTGATTTCCTCCATGTTGTTTGACCGTATATTTTGCTGTTAAAATTACATAAAAATAACAATATATATATTTGGAAAAAAACTAATTGTAAAAAATATATTTTATTTTTGAAACACATTTTACATTATTCTTATAATATTACTTCTCATTAAGTTCTTGTAATTCAAATATATGTGTGTCAAAAATATTGGCAAATTGGATGTAGAAATGTTATATATTTTTTAAAAATTTTTAGATATATTCTCTTGAAACGTACTAATTTTCTTATTGTCACAAAAATAGCATTTATCTTTTTCATAAAAGAAACGGTTAAATGTTTTTTATAGCATTGTGTACCATTTTAAAAGCTATGCAAGAAACATTGTTTTTTTTTTTTTTTTTTAATTCAAAAAATGGTTTGGGTGTGATAAAAAGCTTTGAAAAATATGAATCTTTGTCGGAGCCTTGTAATCCTTAAATCTTTAGTAATAAAAGTATATATTTTTATAAAAAATCTTAAAGATTTCACATTTTATTTATCAAATAGCAAGATTTTAGGGATGACTTTGTTTCTAAATTCGTAATTTTGTTGGGATTTAATTTCCATTTTTGGAAGAAAAATAGAAGGAAAAGATCTAATTTCTATTTTTTATTTTTTGAATTATTCTGATGGTTTTAATGTTTATAATCACAATCAAAGTCACCATCATGAATTGATCATCATAAAACCAAATCAAAAGCGTGTTGAGCTGTTATCATAATTCTATACTTTCAATTTTATCATTTTCAATTTTCAATTTTTAATTTCAATTTCCATTTACAGTTTGAAACGAAAATAAATTTAATAAAAAAAAATATTTTTTTTTGCAAGCTGTAAATCTTACCAAGCAAGAACCTTTGTACTCATCTTCTTCAAACTTTGGTAGTCTTTAGTACCATCATCACCTCACTCTCTTTCTCTCTCTAAAAACCCAAATTACACGCAGATCAATCACTAAAATCACAATGCTGCAATGAATATTTGTTCTTCGATCTATGATTCTTGAACCCCTGCTTCCAAATATTTGAATTTCTAATCAATTTCCGGCGAACCCATGTCGTCGGCGGCGTTCAATTGGTGGCAGAACGAGACCCACAGGGGAACTCCGGTGGTGGTGAAGATGGAGAACCCTAATAATTGGTCAATGGTGGAGCTTGAAGGTCCATCGGAGGATGATTTCTTAAACGACGGCGTTTCAAAGGGTCGAAACAAGAACGCCAAGCAGCTGACGTGGGTTTTACTCCTTAAAGCCCACCGTGCCGCCGGATGCATCACCTCCATTGCTCCGGCGACATTCTTTCTCGCCGCCGCCGCCGTCCGCCGCCGCCTCTCCGCCGGCCGGACCGACACTGAGAAAACAGTTAAATCTTCATCATCTCCACGTTTTTATTCTTGTATAAAGGTGTTTCTTTGGGTTTCAATTTTACTGTTAGGGTTTGAGGTAGCTGCTTACTGTAAAGGGTGGCATTTCGGGGCTCCGGATCTTCATTTACAGTATTTGTATACTTTGGCGAACCCGTTAGCATTTAAGGGTTTGTTTGATTCGGTGTATTCCAGATGGGTTTTGATTCGGGTCGAATATCTTGCTCCACCGCTCCAGTTCTTGGCAAATACTTGCATCTATCTTTTCCTGATACAGAGTTTAGACAGATTAGTGCTCTGTTTGGGTTGTTTTTGGATCCGGTTCAAGAGGATTAAACCTGAACCGAAGCAAACCCTACCCGATCTTGAATCCGGTGACAATGATGGATATTTCCCTATGGTTCTTGTTCAGATCCCAATGTGTAACGAAAAAGAGGTAAAATTTAAATTTGTTCATAATTATTCACACCCAGTTGGTAATTTGGGTACAATTTGAATGCTTTTGTGTTAAACATTAATTTTTGCAAGATTTACTGAATTTTGAAGTACCTATATTGTAATTTGGTTCTTTTTGTGTTTAAATCTTTGATTTTGTTTTCAAGATTTAGAGCTGAAAGCTGAATTTTTCGTTTATCAGGTGTATCAGCAATCGATTGGGGCTGTTTGTAATTTAAACTGGCCAAAATCAAAGATCTTGATACAAGTTTTGGATGATTCTGATGACCCAACAACCCAATTGTTGATCAAAGATGAAGTTCATAAATGGAAAAACGAAGGTGTGAATATTGTCTACAGACACAGAGTGATTCGGGACGGGTATAAAGCTGGTAATCTCAAATCTGCTATGAATTGCAGTTATGTTAAAGATTATGAATTTGTTGCCATCTTTGATGCTGATTTCCAACCCAATCCTGATTTCCTCATAAAAACAGTTCCCCATTTCAAGGTAATTCGTGTTTCTTGTTTTCATTTGCGTAATTTTGATCAGTTTAATGAGAATTTGATTGTTTTTTGTAGGATAATGAGGAATTGGGATTGGTACAAGCAAGATGGTCGTTTGTAAACAAAGATGAGAATTTGCTAACAAGATTGCAACATGTTAACTTAGCATTTCATTTTGAGGTTGAACAACAAGTAAATGGGATTTTCTTGAACTTTTTTGGGTTTAACGGGACGGCAGGAGTGTGGCGGATTAAGGCGTTGGAGGATTCCGGGGGTTGGTTGGAGAGGACCACCGTGGAGGATATGGATATCGCGGTTAGAGCTCATATTCATGGATGGAAAATGATATTTCTTAATGATGTTGAGGTACTTGAAACATATCCCACATGTATTCAAGAAACTAAGTTTGTTTGTCTGTTGGCACCTATTTTTATGTATATTTTTTAAATGGCTTGTTTCAATCCGAACCCATCTTGTTTCAGAGACTGTTTTGACCCGTTATCCAATCTGACCCACTTGATTTCCCAGGCTTATATAATGCCAATTCATTAAAATTTTTATTTTTCAGTGTCGGTGTGAAAACAGATCCCACATTCTTTCTTGAAATTGTGTTTGTATTTCTGGTGGTACCCATATTGAAACCTGTTTTGACCCGCTATCTGACCCGGCCTACTTGGTTTCCCAGGATCATCCGGTGCCAATTGTTTAAAATTTCAATTTTTTCCAGTGTCGGTGTGAAAACAGATCACACATTCCTTCATTAAACTGAGTTTGTTTGCCTAGTAGCACCTTCCAAATTGAGTTTGTTTTCACACAATAAAACCATCAGATTTAAGCATTTATATGCAAAAATCAATGAAGAATAATAATGAAATCCAATTTTTTTTGGTTTTTTGGTTCAAGTAAAAAATTTGTTTCAACGGTTTGGTAACATTGCCTAAGACAGGATTTCAGCCGTCCCCTTGGATCTGACGTTCTGGGGCATATGCCTGAGCCCACTTCAGGAGGAACCCCACAACTAAGTAAACCCCCTAACCTTGCCTCAGCGAATATGCTTCGGACCAGTCTCGAACCCAAGACCTCTCATATGGTTCAAGTAAACGTGTATATGGCAGGGCCTCGTATAAACTAATCCCATACTCATTCATACCCATGAAATTTTTAAAAAGTAATACCATCTCCGGTCCCGGATGTTTTGGTGTATCGGGCATTCCTGTTGGGTTTGGGAATTGGGATTTTTACTTCAGATCGAGCTCTTTTCTGTATGAACTCTATTTTGACCTGTTATCTGACCCGACCTGTTTCCCTTATCAGGCTTATCTCATGCTAATTTATTTAAAATTTTCAGTGCCAGTGTGAATTGCCTGAATCATATGAAGCTTACAGGAAGCAACAACACAGATGGCATTCTGGGCCAATGCAATTGTTTAGGTTATGCTTGCCTGACATCATCAAATCAAAGGTATGACCTTAAATGTCACTTAGATTTGCTTTAGTGGGTGGTTGGATATTATCACTTGTGTGGCTATTATCAGTTTCTTAGGTTTGAATTAGTAGATATTAGTTTTAATCATCTAAAATAAAATTTTCATTAAGAATTCTATACTAGCTTCTAAAAATAATTTCTTAAACAACTTCTTTAATTTAAAAGAGCCCGATCCCGATCCCGAGCCTGAGCCTGAGCCTGATGATAACTAAACTTGAGCTCTATCTATTAATAAGTTCTTGAGTCCAAGCTTGCTTGCTCATTATTTACTAGGTTTGAATCATGTGTGTTACATGAGTTGAATAAATAAAATGTTATATAGTTAGTAATAAAAAAAATGTCTTTAAAAATATTTAAAAATATGTGTATTATATTTGTTGAATAAACTCATGTATTACATATTTACATATGACCCATATGTCAAACGTCTGAAAATTTTTAGAAATTCCACATAAAAACATTTAAGATCATTATTTTTTCTTTCTTTTGTTTTTTTTTTGAGTATTTTAAGAGTAATTTGCCTAAATGATTCCTGTGATTTGCTAGTATTTTGCTCTTGATTCATAGGTTTCATAAATTACATTTAAATATTTGTAACACATACAATCCTTAGGTCACCAAATTACCCACACATAAGTATTGTATGTGTTACAAATGTTTAAAGTTAATTTGCCTAAGGATTGTATGAAAACTAAGGACTAAGAGTGAAATGCTAGCAAACCACGTGGATCATCTCACGAATCTATTCATATTTTAATGAACATAATCAAAACTTAGTGATATTTATAGAATTAAATTTGACATTTTAAATACATATATTAGTTTACTTAGAAACTTATTAATTAATTTAACATTATATTCATTTGGTTAATAAAAAATTTAGTTGCAAAAATTAAGCTGGAAAAACTAAAAAGTAGATAGCTAAAGATTCAAATATTTACTTATTTTCTTTATACATAATCATTAAATTAGATTGATATTAAAATTTTATACATATATCAAGATAATAATAAAAGATATTTTTATCATCGTTTTATCTATAATATTATTTTATTTTGTAATTATATATATTTATAATATAACATAAAGTATTATATTTACCTAAGTAATAGGTTCATTTAGGCTTGCTAGTCTAGTCAATTTTGCCATCTAAAGTTTTCGCTTGAACTCCTTTATTAAAAATTTAATCATCTAAAATTCTCAGTAATCCAATCTTTGAGTAGCCCCACAACAGGGTTGGCTCGTTTATATCCCTATTTTTAAGCATTTCATATAATTACCCAATTACCCCTTCTTTGACCTTTATTTGATATATTTTTAAATATTTTCTTGTAATTTGCTAAAACCTACAAGAAACTTTTCCAACCATTTTGTAACATTAATTAATTTCTAAAAAATAATTTACTATTTGCAGATTAGCATTTGGAAGAAAGCCAACATAATATTCCTATTCTTCTTACTAAGAAAACTAATCCTACCATTTTACTCATTCACCCTCTTCTGCATAATCCTCCCCATGACAATGTTCGTACCCGAAGCCACCCTCCCGGCATGGGTCGTCTGTTACATCCCCGCCACCATGTCGTTTCTCAACATCCTTCCCTCTCCAAATCATTCCCGTTTCTCGTACCCTACCTCCTCTTCGAAAACACAATGTCCGTCACCAAATTCAACGCCATGATATCAGGCCTCTTCCAGCTGGGCAGCGCGTATGAATGGGTTGTCACCAAGAAATCCGGCCGATCCTCCGAAGGCGACCTGCTGTCACTAACCGAACCAGCAGTTTCTCCACCAAATCGGGCTGGGTCTGAACCGGATTTGGAGAAGGTCAAGGAGACTAAAATGAAGCAGAAGAAAAAGCATAACAGGATATATACAAAGGAACTAATGCTGGCTTTTCTTTTATTAACAGCTTCTGCAAGAAGTCTTTTATCTGCTCAAGGAATTCATTTCTATTTCTTGTTGTTTCAAGGGTTATCGTTTTTATTGGTGGGTTTTGATTTGATTGGGGAGCAGATCACGTGATGAGCACGTGGTCAAACATTTGGTAGATATTGTTGACCATATGTACCACGGTACGAGGAGGATCTGTAACTTGTGTTGTGGGGATTGTTTTGTTGTTTTAATTTCTGTTGCTCAATTCTTTTGTATGAAGTGGTTTATATAATGTTTAGCTGAATCTTTTAATAGTTTTAGTGAATATTATTTAGAAAAGTCTACTTTTTTTGTTATTTTATTATTTTTTATGTTTGATTTGTGAGGAATTGTATTTGATTATTTAAAACTTAAATGTGTATATATCACATCAAAACCTGGTTATTTATTTTAAAAGAAGACAACTTGGTATCTACTTCTATTTTGAAAGAAGACAACAGGTGTTATATGTGGAAAGAATTTTGAAACGTGTTTGATAAAGTTTAGAATATTCTATTCTACTATTTAAAAAATAATAATTGAATAAATAGTAATTCTAATATATTTTGTTTGTATAGTTTTCAAAGGAAATTTTAGAAAGTAACAACCGACTCCTGTCATTTTCTTCTTACATGGCTACATTGCATCTTTACTTGTTGGATCGAGTTGGGTAATCTTAAAAAACAATCAAACTAAATTTTATAAATAAAAATATAATGAAAATACAATACACGTAAAGTCGTTCCTTATGTGGTTTTATTTTTCGAAAATTATCCAAAATATGAAAATGGCATATATGAAGACTTTTCTTGTAACTTTTTCACCACAAAATATATAAAAACTATCACTTCAATTATGTATATATGCATGCATTCATATATACATAATTCAAAATAATAAATCATGTAAGTTTTGTGACTCATCCGAATTGGTGGTCTTTTTAAAGACATTTTTATCCCATAAGAATAATTGTTAGGTTTTTCTAAGTCATTCCCTGACTCTACTAATTAGTTTCCACCCCTATATTGTGTTCTTTAGCGTTGAATCTTTAGGGAGTCTTAGATATATTAACTTTTAACTAAGGGCTTCTAGCCTAATGGTTACCCCTTTGGCTTCCATGTGAGAGGTCACGAGTTCAAATCCCTCTCAAGGCGAAATAGGGGTCCTTGGGAAGTCAGAGGGTTTTCCAGTGCGGTTTCCTCCTGGAATGGTGGTGGAGTCTCAACAGAGGTCATGGTAACTAGACTTTGGTGACGTGGCCTGGAAATCTGTGTTTCGCACGTTGAGATCTAATGCCGTTAAAAAAAGATATATTAACTTTGAAATCTTGTCTCATGATTTGGTCCAAAGGACCAACAAGATTGGGCTTTTAAAAATTATGGGCATCCTTAGGATGTAGGATCTATCTAGCTAGTTACGGTAAGAACCTCTCTTGCATCAAGAGTGAATTACACAAAAGGTTCCTTATGTATATATTAAGTTGTTTATTTCATTCTAGGCATTCTTCGTCTATTATAACAATCATGACATTTCTACTAAACAAAGTCACATTTTCTGTTATTTTTTTTAAAAAAATAACTATTTTGCATTAATGGTGCTTGTTTTCATCTAAAGGCAAAGGTGTATTGAGATTACAACATTTTGAGTTCAAATTTTGCATCGTATTGTTTTAGGAGTTGATTAAGTGCATAGCATGATTATTTCATGAGTAGAGGAGAGATGGTGTATATTGGTAAAAAAAATGTTATTCATAAATGAGTCATGTTCAGATTGATATAGCAAATTTAACACATATTTAGATTTATCAAATCTAACACGCCTAAAAACCATTTATGATGTTTTACACATCAATTAACAACCCAATCTTCCTATACTAATAATTGATTTCAAATAATGTCACTTGGCATTCATTTATTCTTTTCAAATATAAATGTTTATTTTTAAAATTTATTATATAACCTCACAATTAATGTTATTAATCATATACATTGTTTACATAAATATAGTAAATTAATACTAATAATTAATAGTATGATAATAAATATCATCTATGTTTAAGAATACGTTTTTATAATTTTTTATTTTTCAATTTTTTTTAATATAAAAAACGAATAACTACTATAATTATTTTAATTATGTAAATTTATAAAAACATCAGCAAAAAACTAAATAATTTTTATTTATAAACCCGTGTAATCTTGTTATTGATAGAATTGGTCATTGGATAAAATTGGTTAAAACTTGATAACCATATGACAGAAGTGGATAAATAGGTTAAAAAAGTATGTTCAAATTACATTATTATAGTTGCTCCTAGTTATGATTAATGTTAAGGTTAATGTTTGAGTTGAACAATTCAATATACCAAAATGAAGTAGGTCAACCCATCAAGTTTAAGTTGAACAATTCAATCTGCCGAAATAAAACCCGTTAACCCATCGACCCGACGTTGACACCCTTACATCAATGTATTCTAAACCCACCTCCAAAGAAGACTTTCTGAAGTCTCACCAGTCACCAAACCAGCAGTAAAAATAGAAATAACTAAGATACTATTTTAACTGGTATAAAAATAACACTTAGCATAAACTCAACTACTTAACTGGATTTAAACAGCATTTCATTTTGGGCAATTAAAACAATTGGTATGTTAACGAGCATCTTATCGTTTTACTTAGTATATCCCACCGTTAGCAAAGATAAAATAGGATCTAAGGAGGATATGATATAAACAGCCTTACCTTTACTTGTAGAGATAGAGAGTATCCTTGCCTTTACCCGTATGAATAGAAAGGTTGCTTCCAATAAGACCCCTAGCTTGTTATGTTCGACTAATCAACCAACTCAACGTTTTTAACGTTCTTTCACAAAAATTAAATAAAAAACATTAAATTGATGCAATTTTACTTTTGTACCGCGAAGGCCAACATACACACACACACACACATATATTATATGCACACACCACAATCAGAGCGCGTGCACGCGCACACACATATATATCATATAATTTAAGATCATTAGTTATTACAAGGATTGAAAATTTCTCAAATAGAATGCAAGAAACCAAACCATTCACAGCAATCTTTGCAGAACAAACACATTGTAATAACAAAAATCATCATAAAAGAATCACTATTCAGCAAGAAACAATACACCAAATATTTTTCATGAAATCACACCATTTTTCTTGTTTTTTTCCCAACAATCAAACACTCATTTAGGCCGATTTTTCGCTTTCAACTGTATCTAAAAATAAAAACCTCTTTAAACATCACGCATAATCACTTACTCAAACCAAGTCCCAATTTTTTTTCCTTATATCCGTTTAAATGTACATGGTTTGTAAAATTTAACGAGTCATCTTCAGTTAAAAACTTGAAGAACAAACAGTTAGGAGTTGGAATAACCTATACAACCAGTCTTCTGAAAACACGCTTTCGTTTTGATTCATTTTCCACTCGAACTTCATCATAAGTTTTTGTTAGAAGAAAAGTTAATCGCCTGATCATGATCCAAGTTTCTAAAGATCCATCTTTGCCCGTGCTGCTAGAAACATTAAACGACCCGAGGTTACAAACATTACAACATTCATGATCAATGATTATATGCTATGCTGTTGATGTTAGAAGGATTTTTAAAACAATTACCATTTGGTCCAAGATTGTTAATTCCAGGATTGGCATCAAATCCCATTTGGAGAAGGTTATGAAGATCATTATCCCATATAGGCTGTAAAAAAAATAATAATAAATAAATAAATATATAAACACATTCTTGTATAATAAGAAACTGAAAATTGACTATGATTATTGTAATTAATGCTATATAGTGTATGTTAGCACCTGAGGATGCATAGGATGCATTGTTGCAGTTGAAGTTGGAATACCAGGTAAGCTCCCATGTGGATAAGAATGGGATTGGCTTAATGTAGGCCCAAACCCATAAGCCGGATTTGAAGTGCTGGCCCGTGAATGAAGCATCTAAACGCATATGAAGTAAAAAAGAAAAATTATTATTGTTTTATTCATTTTTTCCATTTTGAGGGCCCAATTTCTGTTTGGAACCTTCAAAATAGTGTTTAACAAGTTTAATTATGAGAGTTTTTGCAATTAGTTACAGCAAGAACTTACATCTTTAAACATAAGGCGGTCAATGTCAACGTTCAGTTCAGGATTCACCGTGGCTAGCTTCATTGACAAAAACTGCAGCGAAAGAGAATTTATAAAAAATTAAGATTAAAATCCAAATAATTACCTCTTTTGTCTCTTTTGTGCTAGGTTGCGCGGTTTGTAACATGTTTTTGAGTATATTTCATAACAAAGAAGGTGAAATCACAAGCCAGGGGTTTCCTCAGAAGCAGCCTCTCTACCTCTTTCTAAGGTAGGTTGCTATTTGTTTTCTCCGACCCTACTTAAAAGTGGGATTTCACTGAGTATGTTTTTGTTTGTTTGGATGATCAAGAGTAACCACAAGTGTTGAGAATGATCAAAATGAGAGTGATCATGCGTATAACACAAAACAAATATACGCAGTAAAATCCCACTACTTAGTGGGGTATGGGTACTATGAAGCCAAACCTTATCATAATCGGTATCTCAATAGCATACCCTACAAAGATTTTTTAAGAAGTGTTTCTAAGGAGACCACCGGCTCATCACACATATCACAAAGATTCACCAAATAGTATACAATATATCATATGGTGGGGATACCCTACAACAAATGGACTTTGATACAAATGCACCTAAATTTGAATCTGATTTAAACAAGTAAATACTTAATAGGTGGTATTCATTTAAGTTATGCCATTTATGAATAGGAAAAGATCACGTACCTCCACCTGTTGTTGGAGTGATTGAACATAGTTGATAATCTCATCAAGCATTACTGCCTTTCCAGTGATCTTTACACAAATTTTTAAACAATTAAACACCATTGAAACCTTAAAAAACACACAAATTAAAAAAAAAAAAAAAATAGTCTAATGACATTAGCTTTACCTTATTGCAGCCTGGACAAGTTCTTGAAGCAATTTCATCCTCTCACTGATTCTCTCTCTCCTAACCTGAATGAACCAACTTCTATAATCTAGACACAAACTTTCAAAATTGTTAAAAAGACCACAAATTTTACCCTTTCTGCAAGACTGTGACTGTTTGTAGCTTGACCCCTTTTGGCCCTCACATGAATGTAGTTTTCTTTAGGAGGTCCTCCACTATCAGAATTGTCTTTAGCTTGAGTGCCCAAATGTTTTCCTCTTGAATCATTATGTGTTTCTTTTCATCTTTCTCAGAAGTATTATCACCAGACCCTTCATTTCTTTGCTCTTTTTCAACATTCTACAATCAGAAACACACATTTATCAAATCAAATTCACACACATTAACAGGATCAAGATTCATTCATTATCTTGCACCAAAACGGTACCGTATCGGTGATGAATCTTCTCTTGTCTCTGTGATTAGGTGATGAAGAAGGCCCACATTCAGGATTGAGATTAGCAAATGGATAAACCATTTCTGAGAAACTCCCACTTCCAAAAGACCCATGTTTTGGGACCAAATCACCAATGCCTGGACCCGAAACCGATCCAGAACCAGATTGATAATGGTGAATAAGATTGTGAGGATTCTCGATCCCAGACGGGTAAGATGATGACCCACCGAAATTCTCAAGTGGATCCCACCCGATCCGAAAAGATTGCCAGACCCACTTGAAGCCTTGTTGTTAAACATGGATCCTGAGCTCATTTCACCTCTATATTGAAAACCCATTTCACTGTCATTGTTATTATTATTATTATTATCATCATCTTCAGAAGAACCCATATGTGGTTATCAATCAAGAAGAAGAACACCAAAAGTAAAAGTGAAAATAGGATCTACGAAGACTAAAGCTAATACCTATGAACTAGGGAAACCCAATCGACAATTAACAGAAAGAAGTAGGTATCAAATATAGGGGTAAAATTAGAAGAAAAAAAACGAGTTTGACCAAAAATAGGCCTTTAGGGTTACTCATATCTTGCAAGACTCAACAAGGAACAAAATGACAGCTGCTTTACAGTACAAAAGAACCATGGATACAATCCAGTGTACCAGGGCATAAAATCTTGACATACCACCCACCTCTATCTACCCTTCAAAATGTCATGATGATCAAAGATTGAAAAGTGAAATTGCAACAGACAGGAAAGTGTAAACCTTTCAGAGTATAAAGTAGTAAAGTAAAGAAAGATGGAGTGAATAGACAGTAGTTGTTGCTAAGTTACAGCTTGCTGCTGTGATTACCTAAAAAGAAAGTAGATTCCTTTCTTTTATTTATGATTTACCCAATAAAATAAAACAAAACCCACAAGATTCCCTACCTAGAAATCAAAGAATTGGTAATGTAGTGTGTATGTATATCTCTATATCTTGACTTTGATCTTATTGCATTTCAAAGCTTCAAATTAGGAACAAGTAAGCAGGAATGGTGTTCTTGAAAGATGATGTTTGGATTCAAAAATGGACGATAGATGAGATACCTAAACCCTTTATATGCATGTATTCGAAGACATAATTTAGGCAAAAAGGAATCGAATTCTGAATGAATTGATGCAGGTACTATAATTCTATAATGGAAAAAAGATTTTGCCCGTTAGGTGTTCGATGAAATGGGTAACACAAAAACAGCATCAAATGCTGGATTGGAATACCATTTGTGCAAGCAATGACAACATAGCAAGAATGGGGGAATTGCTGACCAAACACAAAACAGTTAAAAGAAGCATCCAATTCCAACTTTACAGAGCAAAGAAAAGACAGGGTGGAAAAACACCAGAGTCTAGCGTTATTTTGTTAGTAGGATAAAGCTTAGGAACTAAATGGTGTTGAGTTCGAATCTCACGAAGAATTTTTAAAGAGTAAATTACATAAATCGTCATTTAAATTCACTTAATTTACGGATGTCGTCCTTTATTATAAATAGTTACATAAATCATCCTTAAAATTGATAATTTATAACGGATTTCATCCTTTTCATTGATATGAAGGACAATTTATGTTATGTAATTAAAGGACGATTAATGTAATATAAAGGATGAAATCCATTATAAATTTCTATTTTAAGAATGTTTTCTAAAACTATTTTTAATAAAGGATGACATCCATAAAATGAGCCAATATAAAGGACGATTTCTGTAATTTACTCTTTTTAAATGTTTGAGTTTTCTAAAAAACTGTTGACTTGATGTTAGATATGATCTAGTGATATTTCTGATGTCATGATTATACTTTAGTGATCAAAAAATTAGCCGTTAAAAAAAAGAAAGAAAAGTTGGGGTAAGCTAATAAGCTAAAGCTAGAGAGAGATTGCGTATGCTTTCAAAGGGAAATTATCAATCAAAAAAAAAGTTTTTAATCTTTTTTAACATATTATTAATAGGAAAAATTATCTTATTTATTTTGATATATTAATAATTAAACATTAAACCTAAGAAACATGATATAATCCTCTTCTATTCTTAGATAATTAACCTTAATTTGATCATTTAATTTTATTTTTATACTAAACTATTCTTTATTTTTATTTATTCTTTTCATAAAGTTGCACATTAATAAGTGTTATGTGTCTTTAGTAGTAGTGTGACAATCTAACCTCGGTCACTTACGAGGTGGAATAGCACCCCGTAAGATGTAATCACAAACATCTAGGAAAGTTTAATATCTTTTTTAACTAACTAAAATATTGTATGTTATTATTATTTTTTAGCTTATTAATTCAAAACACACGTTTAGCAAGTATGAATGTGGCCTCCCTTATTACATACGTGATGTATGTTTTTTATCACACTCACTAAACTATAAATCATTATTTCTAAGTTTGCAAGCTACTCTCAACTAATGTAACAGTCACTCATCTTTATCAAGTGGTTCCAAGGGGTCTTCTAAAGGTGTTAATTAGCCACTAAAAACAAAACTAATGTATTTTTCATTTTTTCCAAAAATATCCAAAAACTACACCATTTTGTATAAATAATTAAGCAATTTAAATATTCTAATATTAATAACAACTTATAATTCGACACCATTTAAGATCTCGGGTGGAGCCCCACTTCATCATCTGTTTGTTCTCTATAGCAAACTAGTGAATTAGCCGCGCGTTGCGGCGGGAAAATTCTGTCATGATTTCTAATATAAGAACGCATACACGATCTCGTGTATCCGAAACACAGATATAAAAACACGTTACAACAGTGGTCACTCTGATGCAAAATTCTAAAGTGTAGCCGTTATAAACGTGTATGTCACACCATAATAAAAGAATGTCGTGCTTAGTTGTAAAATCTAGCATTAATAAACACGAACATAAGACAACTAAACAAAACGGTAACAAATTAATTATATTTATTAATTACTATATATTGTTAATTAATTTTGAGTTTATCATCCTGTCGTGGTGACAACGTCACGAATATTAAAACGTAAAAAAAAACTGGTTGCAATGGCTGTCAATTCCATACTAAAACAGTAAATCAAAACATGTGCAATATTTTTGACTATTAGTTAATTAATTATTATTATTTAATTATTATATAAAAATTAGTATGTTAGTATTAAATAATAAATTATTTAATTATTACTAATATTATATAATAATTATTATCCTGTCGTGGTGATAGCATCACGGATATCAAAATATAAACAAAAAACTTGTTGCACAACAACTGTCAATCCATCCTAAAACAGTAAATCAAAACTTGTGCAGAAGTTTTTACTATTTGTTAATTTATTATTATTATTTAATTATTATAAAACAATTAGTATATTAGTATTAAATAATAATTTATTTAATTATTACTAATATTATATAATAATTATTATTTTAGGCGAATAGTAAACTTAGCTTTTTAAAAAATTATATAATAATTATTATTTATTAATTATTTTTAGGTTGTATTATGTTTTGAATGATTATTATTTATTAATTTTTAGGGCTTGTGTTATGTTTTTGAATACATTCTCCTAAAAAAATTGAAATTATGAGCTGAATATCTTCTTTTAAGTAGCATCTTTACCCCATTTTAAAAATGAGAATTAGGTTTTTCATCTCTCGATCTCACGGTTAACAATCGAGCAATTGATCTTAATTACCAAACATTAGGATAACTAAATATAGCATGACCGGACCCTCTGTCGTTCAAAATAAAAGGTTTTTCATCTCTCTCCTATCAAATTTCACTAAAAAGCAAGAATTCACTCGATTTGTTTGTTAGTTTTTTATATGCATCCCTTTGTTGACCCAATTTCATAATCTACATCTATAGACGTTCAATAAATGTGTTGAGAATTGTTATATCCACTTTATTATTTGCGTTTTTTATTTATGTTAAATAGAATGTATATAAATTTCAAAAATTTTACGATTCATGATAAATAGACTAGTTACACATGTGCACATTTTTATATATATTTTTTACCTGAAAGATGTGATGAAATCAAAGAAAAAGTCAAAATATAAAATAACCAAGACATACTTTTTTTTGGTTCATTTTCCATTTTTGGGTATATATATTAATCCTTAAATGTAAGATTAATTAAGGGCATATATAAAAAACATATAAAAATAAATTAAGAATCAGTATATGATGTTAGATCTGGTGGCTTCATATGTTTATTATCAATCATTCAAAGGACCCACGCGACCGTTGCCCCACGCACGCCAGCCTCCTTTGTTTATTAGGGCACTCCCCTTGTTCTTCATTTTACAACTATTTCTATATTAACAACACACACACCCAACCAAAATAAATATATACATAAATATAATTAGAGTTATTACCGACACACAGTGGCGTACCCATCCTTTGGTCAAGGATGCAGCCGCCCTCCTTAAATTTACATAATTGAACTTGTAATGCGAATTTAAGTGATAGTTATACTTGTTTTTTGGAAAAAGAGTTACCTAAAAAGTCTCCATAAATATTGTTAGACACAAAATATTCCCACTCGGGATATTTCAGGATCCGGGATATTTCGGGATCAGGGATATTTTAAGGATATGTATTCTTACTAACAGTTATCTCTGTTGTTTAACATTTATTGCGAGATTTCAGGAAATGACAGGTTGTCTCATAGCTGGCCCTAATATCAAGGAAGCATTATCAACTAACCAAACTTGGATGCGCAATCTAAGGAAGATTTATGCGGAGGATTGGAATGAGTCTCCCACGTTTGGAAAGTGCCGGAATAATCGGAACTACTATGTGAACGTTACTGAACGTCTTTTTGTAGATTTTTTGTATAAATACCGAGGTGATTGAGCGATATAGGACACCGTTACTCGAATAACACACACGAAACTCACTGAAGCTTGTTTGGCATTCTAGAATCGATCATATTGCGCTCTTTGTTTGTACCCACTCATTTGATTATTAATAAACTAGGTAGAGTGGATTGTCACCTCCCGATTTTTATGCCGCATCCTAAGGGATTAAGGGTTTTTCCTCGTATAAATCGCGTGTATTGCTTTTTCTGTTTGATATATTCAAATATCCTCAGGGATATTCGGGTATATATTTATTAGCATCCGATATATTTGCTTGTAAAACACAATACCCCACTTTTCTAATTCGGTTTTGCTAAAGTTAATCTTGTTAATTTTACCTGAAACAGATATTGTTTGGATAGATTTTAAAAAAAAACCAAGTAGAGATCAACTATGTTTGAGAATCTTAACTCATAACAAGATAAAGCATAAATTGGGTAAACAAATATTATATTTTAGATAGAAATGGCAAAACTATAACATACAATGGGTTGAGATGGTAACACCTTAACAAAATACGGGTCAAGATGGATAACTTAAAAATTTTGTGAATATAATGGATTCAAATTAAACGGATAATATTATCAATAATAAATTTGATGAGAAAATAATTGAAAATTATTCAATTAAACTATTTGTTTAGTTACAATTCACTTTAAGTTGAAAAAAATTGATGTTTTTTAAAATGACTCATTTAAACTCAAACTGATTTTGCATAAAACTCATCATAACATGCACTCATCCTAGCCCGCAACCGTTTTGACTTATTACCCAACTCAACTCTACCCAACTATTTTGTTAGGCATAAGAACAACTTTAGATGTATTGTATTTTTATTATGTTTTTACACTTGAAATTTAGTTTAATTGTCTAATTTTAATATGACCCGACCCGATTCAACCTGACTAGATCTGAACAAAAGAGAAAAGTTATTAAGCTATATCTTTAAATGACCATACAAAATTTTCGCCCCCTATGAAAAGAATTTTTGGGTCCACCACTGCTGACACAGTCTCTATAATTTGATGGTATTTTACTCTTGTTTTATGAAATTCATAGAGAAATAGTGACATACTAGCAAATTATAGTGACCATCTCAGCAATTTACTCTAATAATAATAATAATAATAAAATCAAACCATTTAAATAAAAACATGTCATTTATGTGTTTTTCTCATAAATGAAATTTTGGTTATGATTTATGTGATTATTGAAATAATTAAAATTATTTGAGATTTGACTGTTTCCTTAGATCACATAAGACTATCCACAGTGGTCACCCCACTGAAAATCCATCCCTACCGAAATTTCTTGCCACGTCATCACCCCACTGGAAAACTTAAAACCCCACAGTGTTCACCCCACTGGAAAAACTACCCATTTGTGAGAGAAGAGCCGATGGTGTGTGAGAAGGGTGGAGCGGGGAGCGGTACCCGCTGAACCCATGAAATCAATCCCGTCGAGGGAGGGGGCGGTGTTCCCGCCGATTGCCCGCTATCCCGCAAGGCCAGCGGCCTTGCCGCTGCGTACAGTCTAAGGGGGAACATATCTAGTTGTAGACCATTCTAAGTGACACTTTATTGATACCATAGATTGTAGCCATTTTTTTTTTGGTCTCACATTTACAACTTATAAATTTAGTGTCATCATTTTAATGTTTAACACTTAATCCTACATCAAAGGACATTTGTTTCAATGGTATCAAGATATGTTAAGGTGTTATTCCATAAAATACGTTAAGGGTTCTGGTTCTATAGTGGTTAATGGTGGAAAAATTGTTGTTCAAAAAAAAGGAAAAAAAAACACTTAATCCTACTTGATTTTATGTGTGGAATAATGCCCCTGGTTGGTTATAGTTTTCGATAATTCCAAATATTCGGTTATGGTTCGATACCAACATTAACGATTCTGAATCGAATATTTTGTTCATCCTCCTATGTATCTAGTGATCGATAATTCTAAATATTTGGTTATGGCTCGATACTAAACATTAACGATTATGGCTCGATGCTAAGCATCAGTATTAGACTATCAGTTAGGGCTCGATACTTTATCATGATCAATAAATTTAATAGTAAACTATGTGTGATTTAGTGTGAACAAATAATAACAATTTTTTTCAATAGATTAATTTAGTAAAATGTGAGAAAAAAATTGTAAACATAGCAATTCCCTCAACTTTTCATTTTTCAGTATATATTTCTTTAATTTCGAACATTTTATTCCAAACCTTTATGGGAAGGAACGGATCTGAGTTTGTTTTTATTGATTTTATTTAATTATTATTATGGTTATAGCATTATAGGATTCTTTTCTTCAAATAGTTTATCTGAATTAGTTTAATACCTTACACTTACCAAAGACATAGTTAATTACTTAAATTATAAAGTAAATTGCGAATACAATCCATGTGATTTGTTATTATTTTACTTTTGATTCTAAAATTCATAAATTAACCAGATCCTAACACACATACGATTCCTAAATTTTACTCTTGGTCCCAATTTTTACTGACAACAAAAACTATGTGTTACGAGTGTTTAAATGTTAGAATTATATGAATAGTAATATAAAACATGTTGAGACCATACGAGTGATGTATAAAAAACAAGAATAAAATAATAATAATCACCAAGACCATCTTATAATTTACTTTAAAGTATATTAAACAAAATATAATATGGGCCCCATTACAGAAATACTGACTGTCTAGGTTTATGTTTTTAGTTATTATAATTTAAACGTTCCCTTCAAATCTAGATAGATATAAGTAAACAATTTAATTAATTTAAACTTATTTATTTCCCCAAAAATCTTTCATGTTTTCGAATCAAATGATGTGCTCAGAGGAAGATTATGAACCCAGCAACGATACAAGATCCACACTAAACAAAATAAGTTAGTTTTGGGCTTTATAATAAATTTATGTTTGGAACAATATTTAATAGGCTTCTAAATAGAGTTAAGCAAAAAAAATCAGTTTTGAAACTGGAATGATTACCTGAATTGGAATTGGTTCTACCCAACCGACAAGTATATGCGGTTTTTGTTTACTAGAGAAAACAAAACTCGAACCAGAATCGGTTTCATCTTTAGCCGGAAAACACCGAACTTGAACGGGTCAAAAACTCGAATCTAATGATAACTGGTGCTTATTTGTTGATCAAAAGTGAAATCGATTTGGAACCAGAATCGGTTAAAACCGGTTTGTGCATCTCTAGCTCTCG
Source organism: Mikania micrantha (assembly GCA_009363875.1). Classification (NCBI taxonomy): domain Eukaryota; kingdom Viridiplantae; phylum Streptophyta; class Magnoliopsida; order Asterales; family Asteraceae; genus Mikania; species Mikania micrantha. The sequence goes on along the minus strand of SZYD01002261.1, from coordinate 1,525 downwards.
ATCTCGAATTTTATGTAAGAAATTCGTTCAATTTGAGGTCTTTACAAATAGATAAAAGAATCAGAAAATACATAAAAGAGTTTTCTTTTATGAAAACTCATTTTATCGTTAATATGTGTAAGTGTGCACCTTTTAAAAATCACAAAGAAAAAAATGCGTCATCATATCACCACATGTTGGCTAGCAATGTATCTTTTGATTATCTTCTGTACCTAAAAAAATCAAAAAGTAAATTTACACATTGCATCCTTAACTTCTGCTAAAGTCAATTTCGACTAGATCATTCGAGATATGTCTAGCAAAATAGGCAGGTTAGGTAACGGGTCAAAATGGACGCGGGTCATGATAGACGCGAGCTAGAATGAGTTTTAAAGAAAATTATTTTAGGTCTAAATGAGACGTTTTTAGAAAACGTCAATTTAATTCAAGTTAAAATGGTTTGTTATAAAACAAATAATTTATTTAAATAACTTTTAATGATTAGACTTATCATATATATATATATATATATATAGGTAGGGGTGTCAATCGTGTCGGGTTGGCGGGTTAGCGGGTTAACAGGTTACGAGTTGGCGGGTTGGCGGGTTGAATTTTGCAACCCTAACCTGACCCATATATTTATTCGTGTCAAAGTTTTCAACCCTAACCCGGATTGGTATAAATTCGGGTCAACCCGAACCTGACCCGTTTAACCCGTTTATATAAATAAATCAACTTATTTACATATTGTAAGTTAGTTGTTGCTTCAAAACATATCAATAATAACGTGATTAGTAGTTGTGTATTAGTAACAAATAGTTAATATACTATTTTAACAAAAAAAAATATGTATGAAATTTAAAATAAACTAGTTTGTATAGTTAACGGAAAAAAAATAAAATCATTTTTAGATGAAAAAATATAAATTTTGCTACTTAATCAATTAAAGTATGGTAATAATCAATAGAAAAACAACTAAATATATGTTATAGGAAAGAAAAAAATAAAAAAATTAATAATTTTGAAACCTTAAACAGGTTAACGGTTCAACCCGTTTTATAAATGGGTCAACCTGAACCAGACTTGTTTTATAAATGGGTCAACCCGAACACGACCCATTTATTTAAACGGGTTTATACTTGCCAATCCAAAACTGATTATTTTCGTGTCGTGTTCGGGTCGTATTTCAGGTCGTGTCAGGAATTGCCACCCCTATATATAGGGGATGGAATTTTTGATAACCCTCATCTTTTGCTACATACAGCCCATTAACCATCATCCAATGCTACTTTAAAAGGTAAGTGTTATAGGATCGTGACACGTGTCAGATTCTTTTTTTTTCTTTTTTTTAATAAAAGGGCATTTAAGACATTTGTTATTTAAGTAAAGTTTACCCTTTTTTTAAACATTCATAACTTTTTTATACTATATTATTTTTTTAAAAAAATTGCACCATTATACTCGTCCTCATTTTTCTCTTTAATTTCGTTATAGTCTCGACTAGTTTTTTTTTTTATTTTTTGATGTCATGTATTTACATTATTGT